>JAZHYW010029403.1:0-136059 GCA_037355805.1 Ixodes ricinus
ATATAAAACTTGGTATTCGAAAACATTCAAACAAGAAAGAACAAGATCAGAGGAACCCTTGATTGGCTCAAGTAATGTACACAATGACAAGAACATTCAAACCGAAAACAGATTATCATCTTGGAAACCTAATTCAACAAATAAATCGCTACATTTTTTTCTAAACAACAACTCGTCACGTTCAGTTGCCACAGAGTCTGGGAGTGCGTTCCAATCTGAAATACTCAAAACTAACGGAGATGAGAGGAATAGATTAGTGCGTGACGCAAAAGGTTCCACTTTCTGGGTATTATCACATCGGGCCGAAATATATGTTGCAGGCCTACAGAAAGTTTGTCTGAAAGTAGAGTCACTGTAATAAATTCGATGAAAAAAACACAAGCGTGAAATTTTTCTTCTTATCTCCAAACACGACAGACCAAGATTTTGTTTTAAACTCGTGGCACTGGTTTGATAAGAGTATTTTCCAGAAATAAAACGGGCGGCTTTACTTTGCAAGGCCTCAAGATTTTTAACAAGGTAATTTTGGTGCGGGCTCCAGATTATATTTGCATATTCTAGTTTTGGTAAAATTATAGTTTTATAGGCAACTAAGCGTGTTTCTTGGGGTGCCTGGTAGAGCGTACGCCTTAGGAAACCGAGTTTTCTAGATGCGTTTAATATGATGTGATCAATGTGCGTGTTCCAAGTTAAGCTGGATGTGAAATGGACACCTAGATATTTATACGACGTGGCAACTTCTAGTTCGAGAGAGAGGAGGCTGTACTGGGTTAATATCACATTAGTTTTATTAGTAACTCTCATTAGCCGGCATTTTCTGATGTTAATGTTAAGCTGCCATTTTAAGCACCAATTACTAATTTTGTCAAGGTCAATTTGTAGAGCGCAACTGTCATCTGTACTAGTTATTTTTCGATACAAAACACAATCGTCTGCAAACAGCCTGATTGTTGATGTTAAGGTGGATGGAAGATCATTGATATAAATTAAAAACAAGAGGGGACCAATTACGCTACCCTGAGGAACGCCTGATGTCACGGGAAGTTTTGAGGAAAGAGTATCGTTTAACTTTAATGATTGGGTTCTACCACGCAAAAACGCTGCAATCCATTCCACGATAGATGGGTCTATTTGAAGATGGGACAACTTTAAAAGTAGGCGACAATGAGGAACTGTATCAAATGCCTTTGCAAAGTCGATGAAGATAACATCAGTCTGGGTGCCAGCATGAGTGTTAAAATGCAAATCCGTGATGAACTCAAATAGTTGAGTATTGCATGAGTGGTTTTGTCTAAAGCCGTGCTGATTCGAAAAAGGAAGTCATTGTCGTCGAGGTGGGACATAATAGCTGTAAAAATGACGTGTTCCATGATCTTGCACGGAACGCTAGTGAGGGAGATAGGCCGATAATTGGAAGGGTCGGACTTGATGCCAGATTTGAAGATTGGTTTGACGATAGCGAAACCCCAGTCAGTTGGAACAGTGCCAGTATCGAGACTTTGCTGAAATAGCAGAGATAAAAGAACAGAAGCCGAGTGGTTTAACATTTTTAGTATCTTTGAAGATATGGCGTCATCGCCGGCGGCGCAGTGAGACGGTAGTTTATCAATAAGTTTAGCAATACCGTTACTTGTAAATAAAATGGGAGACATGGGTGAAAACTGAAACTCCGGTGGCGAAGGAAGCGGGAATGATTCTTGAGTAAATACCGTCGAGAAAAAGCTATTCAGCATATGACCCGCATCGCTATCGGACAGGCACTCACCCTCTTGGTTTGTGAACAACAAATTACTTCGAGTTTCACTAGGATTTAAGATTTTCCAGAACTTACGAGGATCGTTTCTCAACATATGTGTCAGTTTGACTCCGAAAAACTCTTTTTTTGCTTTTATAATTTCCTTTTTTATATTTTTTGACCAAAGACTATGTGCGAGCCAATCATCGTCTCTGTTAGCTCTTTTTGCTTTTTGAAACAACCTCTTCTTTTTGTTCAACATACGTTTGAGGGAATTTGTGAACCAGGGTGAAAGATGGTTGGATGCGATATTGATTTTAGGAATGTTGGTTGACACCAAATTCCAAATTTCGTGTTTGAATAGGGTCCAATTTTCTTCGACGGAGCGATCATGATAATGAGCCAAAAATTCTTCTAAAAATACGGTTAGCGAGATATTCATAACTTCCATATTTGCCCGAGCATAGTTGAATATTGTCTTGCGATTGTTTGCTCGGTTTTCGGAGGTAAGGGTAGTTTCAACATGAATAATCGCATGATCACTGATGAAATCTAGGGCATTTACTGTGTTTACTTGATCAGGGTTGTTAACAAAAAATAGGTCTAAGACCGCATTGCCTCGGGTAGGCGTGGTTACTAGTTGGTGCAGACCGAAACAGTTAGACAAGGCAAGAAAATCATTGCAGTGACCCGGATTTGCACACTGTAATGAGGGACTAAGCGTCGCCCAGTCTACACCTGGAAAATTGAAGTCGCCTGCTAATATTATGTCGTCGTTTGGGTAAGCTTCCGTTAAGTGCCCCAGACAACTATACATGGCATCATTAAATTCGCTGGGGTTTGTGTTCGGCGGACGATAACATGCGCCGATTAAAACTTTACGAAAACCCAGCTGCAGACGTATCCACAACGTTTCAAGAAACGTGTCATAAGTTATTAACGTACATTTTAAATTAGCTTCAACTGCAATGAGTACACCACCGCCCCTTGCATTTGGGCGGTCTTTACGGTATAGGTTGTATGATTTGTTCAGTGTTAACTCTTTGTTGTCTACGCTTGACGTCAACCAAGTTTCGGTTCCAATAATTATGTCTGGTTTGCAAGAGGCGGTAATGTACTCAAATTCATCTTGCTTTGAAAGTAAACTACGAAAATTTACAACAAAAAAGGACAATGTTGGATTAACAGAACGTTGACGTACATTCCGGTTTCGTCAGACATTTGCACGGACAACTTCAGGTGGTCTTTGAACAGGTGTTACAGTTTCGGTAGCATAGTTATACACATACGTTTCATCACCAACATGCAATTTATCGAACGAAAGTTTGTATCTAATGTGTTGATCCCTAAACCGGGCAGCAAAATCCAACAATTTTTTCCTTTCGAAACGTACTCTCGGCGAAAAATCCTCCGAAACCCATGCCCTCGGCGATACGTTTTTTAATTTGGCAGCGTTTCGGAGAACGTTATCTTTGGCTTTGAAGCTGAGAAAGCGGACAATTATTAGACGGTTTGAACCTAGGCGCTTAGGCCCCAGTCGATGGGCTCTTTCTATTTCGCCAACGTTAGTCGTCAGTTTTTCTTTGATAAAGGTTGACACCACTTCTTCTGTGTCACTCCAGGTTTCGTTTTCACGTTCCGGCAAACCGCCAAAGATTAGATTGTTTCTGCGCATCTGCCCATTCATGTCATCCAGAGAGTTCCTTAGCCCAGAAAGTTGTTCATGCGCACTCGCAGATTCCCGCTCCACAATACCAAGTGTTTCAGTGACGCTAGCCAGGTTTTCCTTTATTTGGCCAATTTCTGCGACTCTGACTTCCACGCTGGACACACGAGAGCTCAGGTCTGCAATACCTTTATTGATTTCGTTTAATTTGGATACGTTTTCCCTCTGGTTTTGATTGCTACTTGCTATCAGACTATCAATGGATTCTTGCAGTTTATCTATTTTTTCAGCGTTAGTGGGACCTGGGTTTAGCTCAACGTCACCTGCTGAAGAAAGTAGTAGAAAAAGTACAGTCAGGACAGCGAGAAGTTTGAAATGACTAAATGCTCCCAAACCAGAAATGTTAAACTGTTTTGGCGATAACTGGAGAGTCTTTCTTTTCGAGCAGGGCGAGAACCTTCCGACTCTTATTCGGTACGTCACAACGTCAACACCCATTTATACACTCGGATGGGATTTGCAGCCAAAGTAACTAAAAAAAATACGGCAAGGACTAGGGAGTTACTTAAGTGTACACACCTGTGAAAGATTCGCGACACGTTTAGTGCACTGGCTATGCTTGGCTGCAAATCCCGAGGCGGCCGTCCTGCCGATCCTTTTTGTAGCCTTCCGACGGGGTCACGGGGTGGTGATGTGGCTTCGGCTGGCGAGATGACGGTAGAGATTGGTGTTCCAAGCTCTGATGACGACGCTTGGGATCGTGGCGGCACGTGGCAAACAAAAACGTTGCCCAGCCGGCAACAGACGGTGCTCGCTCAAGGGTGGGTGATGCTCCTGTGAAAGATTCGCGACACGTTTAGTGCACTGGCTATGCTTGGCTGCAAATCCCGAGGCGGCCGTCCTGCCGATCCTTTTTGTAGCCTTCCGACGGGGTCACGGGGTGGTGATGTGGCTTCGGCTGGCGAGATGACGGTAGAGATTGGTGTTCCAAGCTCTGATGACGACGCTTGGGATCGTGGCGGCACGTGGCAAACAAAAACGTTGCCCAGCCGGCAACAGACGGTGCTCGCTCAAGGGTGGGTGATGCTCCTGTGAAAGATTCGCAACACGTTTAGTGCACTGGCTATGCTTGGCTGCAAATCCCGAGGCGGCCGTCCTGCCGATCCTTTTTGTAGCCTTCCGACGGGGTCACGGGGTGGTGATGTGGCTTCGGCTGGCGAGATGACGGTAGAGATTGGTGTTCCAAGCTCTGATGACGACGCTTGGGATCGTGGCGGCACGTGGCAAACAAAAACGTTGCCCAGCCGGCAACAGACGGTGCTCGCTCAAGGGTGGGTGATGCTCCTGTGAAAGATTCGCAACACGTTTAGTGCACTGGCTATGCTTGGCTGCAAATCCCGAGGCGGCCGTCCTGCCGATCCTTTTTGTAGCCTTCCGACGGGGTCACGGGGTGGTGATGTGGCTTCGGCTGGCGAGATGACGGTAGAGATTGGTGTTCCAAGCTCTGATGACGACGCTTGGGATCGTGGCGGCACGTGGCAAACAAAAACGTTGCCCAGCCGGCAACAGACGGTGCTCGCTCAAGGGTGGGTGATGCTCCTGTGAAAGATTCGCAACACGTTTAGTGCACTGGCTATGCTTGGCTGCAAATCCCGAGGCGGCCGTCCTGCCGATCCTTTTTGTAGCCTTCCGACGGGGTCACGGGGTGGTGATGTGGCTTCGGCTGGCGAGATGACGGTAGAGATTGGTGTTCCAAGCTCTGATGACGACGCTTGGGATCGTGGCGGCACGTGGCAAACAAAAACGTTGCCCAGCCGGCAACAGACGGTGCTCGCTCAAGGGTGGGTGATGCTCCTGTGAAAGATTCGCAACACGTTTAGTGCACTGGCTATGCTTGGCTGCAAATCCCGAGGCGGCCGTCCTGCCGATCCTTTTTGTAGCCTTCCGACGGGGTCACGGGGTGGTGATGTGGCTTCGGCTGGCGAGATGACGGTAGAGATTGGTGTTCCAAGCTCTGATGACGACGCTTGGGATCGTGGCGGCACGTGGCAAACAAAAACGTTGCCCAGCCGGCAACAGACGGTGCTCGCTCAAGGGTGGGTGATGCTCCTGTGAAAGATTCGCAACACGTTTAGTGCACTGGCTATGCTTGGCTGCAAATCCCGAGGCGGCCGTCCTGCCGATCCTTTTTGTAGCCTTCCGACGGGGTCACGGGGTGGTGATGTGGCTTCGGCTGGCGAGATGACGGTAGAGATTGGTGTTCCAAGCTCTGATGACGACGCTTGGGATCGTGGCGGCACGTGGCAAACAAAAACGTTGCCCAGCCGGCAACAGACGGTGCTCGCTCAAGGGTGGGTGATGCTCCTGTGAAAGATTCGCAACACGTTTAGTGCACTGGCTATGCTTGGCTGCAAATCCCGAGGCGGCCGTCCTGCCGATCCTTTTTGTAGCCTTCCGACGGGGTCACGGGGTGGTGATGTGGCTTCGGCTGGCGAGATGACGGTAGAGATTGGTGTTCCAAGCTCTGATGACGACGCTTGGGATCGTGGCGGCACGTGGCAAACAAAAACGTTGCCCAGCCGGCAACAGACGGTGCTCGCTCAAGGGTGGGTGATGCTCCTGTGAAAGATTCGCGACACGTTTAGTGCACTGGCTATGCTTGGCTGCAAATCCCGAGGCGGCCGTCCTGCCGATCCTTTTTGTAGCCTTCCGACGGGGTCACGGGGTGGTGATGTGGCTTCGGCTGGCGAGATGACGGTAGAGATTGGTGTTCCAAGCTCTGATGACGACGCTTGGGATCGTGGCGGCACGTGGCAAACAAAAACGTTGCCCAGCCGGCAACAGACGGTGCTCGCTCAAGGGTGGGTGATGCTCCTGTGAAAGATTCGCAACACGTTTAGTGCACTGGCTATGCTTGGCTGCAAATCCCGAGGCGGCCGTCCTGCCGATCCTTTTTGTAGCCTTCCGACGGGGTCACGGGGTGGTGATGTGGCTTCGGCTGGCGAGATGACGGTAGAGATTGGTGTTCCAAGCTCTGATGACGACGCTTGGGATCGTGGCGGCACGTGGCAAACAAAAACGTTGCCCAGCCGGCAACAGACGGTGCTCGCTCAAGGGTGGGTGATGCTCCTGTGAAAGATTCGCAACACGTTTAGTGCACTGGCTATGCTTGGCTGCAAATCCCGAGGCGGCCGTCCTGCCGATCCTTTTTGTAGCCTTCCGACGGGGTCACGGGGTGGTGATGTGGCTTCGGCTGGCGAGATGACGGTAGAGATTGGTGTTCCAAGCTCTGATGACGACGCTTGGGATCGTGGCGGCACGTGGCAAACAAAAACGTTGCCCAGCCGGCAACAGACGGTGCTCGCTCAAGGGTGGGTGATGCTCCTGTGAAAGATTCGCAACACGTTTAGTGCACTGGCTATGCTTGGCTGCAAATCCCGAGGCGGCCGTCCTGCCGATCCTTTTTGTAGCCTTCCGACGGGGTCACGGGGTGGTGATGTGGCTTCGGCTGGCGAGATGACGGTAGAGATTGGTGTTCCAAGCTCTGATGACGACGCTTGGGATCGTGGCGGCACGTGGCAAACAAAAACGTTGCCCAGCCGGCAACAGACGGTGCTCGCTCAAGGGTGGGTGATGCTCCTGTGAAAGATTCGCAACACGTTTAGTGCACTGGCTATGCTTGGCTGCAAATCCCGAGGCGGCCGTCCTGCCGATCCTTTTTGTAGCCTTCCGACGGGGTCACGGGGTGGTGATGTGGCTTCGGCTGGCGAGATGACGGTAGAGATTGGTGTTCCAAGCTCTGATGACGACGCTTGGGATCGTGGCGGCACGTGGCAAACAAAAACGTTGCCCAGCCGGCAACAGACGGTGCTCGCTCAAGGGTGGGTGATGCTCCTGTGAAAGATTCGCAACACGTTTAGTGCACTGGCTATGCTTGGCTGCAAATCCCGAGGCGGCCGTCCTGCCGATCCTTTTTGTAGCCTTCCGACGGGGTCACGGGGTGGTGATGTGGCTTCGGCTGGCGAGATGACGGTAGAGATTGGTGTTCCAAGCTCTGATGACGACGCTTGGGATCGTGGCGGCACGTGGCAAACAAAAACGTTGCCCAGCCGGCAACAGACGGTGCTCGCTCAAGGGTGGGTGATGCTCCTGTGAAAGATTCGCAACACGTTTAGTGCACTGGCTATGCTTGGCTGCAAATCCCGAGGCGGCCGTCCTGCCGATCCTTTTTGTAGCCTTCCGACGGGGTCACGGGGTGGTGATGTGGCTTCGGCTGGCGAGATGACGGTAGAGATTGGTGTTCCAAGCTCTGATGACGACGCTTGGGATCGTGGCGGCACGTGGCAAACAAAAACGTTGCCCAGCCGGCAACAGACGGTGCTCGCTCAAGGGTGGGTGATGCTCCTGTGAAAGATTCGCAACACGTTTAGTGCACTGGCTATGCTTGGCTGCAAATCCCGAGGCGGCCGTCCTGCCGATCCTTTTTGTAGCCTTCCGACGGGGTCACGGGGTGGTGATGTGGCTTCGGCTGGCGAGATGACGGTAGAGATTGGTGTTCCAAGCTCTGATGACGACGCTTGGGATCGTGGCGGCACGTGGCAAACAAAAACGTTGCCCAGCCGGCAACAGACGGTGCTCGCTCAAGGGTGGGTGATGCTCCTGTGAAAGATTCGCAACACGTTTAGTGCACTGGCTATGCTTGGCTGCAAATCCCCTATTGTGGGGAATAGATCGTCAGCGCGAGGGAAAGAGTCTACTGTGTGACCCCTTGACCTGGTTTAATATTCGCTGCCATTCCCTCAAGTAATTAATGTTTCCCTCTTTCGCGCTGAAGTACCCATGGGCTGTGCGTATAATAAACGATAGTGTTAAGAAGTACTTGTACTTCAAATACATTGCCCCCTTGTATCTACTACTTTACTTGAAGTACATAATCTCTCAACTACTTTGTATCTGACTTCAAGTACTTTTTTATGTACCATGCTAATCACACTTGTCTATAACGCGCGAGCGTGCGGCTTTCTCCGGGGAGCGCTAGACTGGTGGCATTCGCGGAAACTAAGCTAGTCACGTGGCGCAACATGGAACGGCCCGCTCAAGGGGTGTCCTGCCCACACTATCAGCTTGATAAGCGATAAAAGTAAAGTGCTTTATGATATATTTTTGTTTTTTGATGACGACATTGTTGATACGCCTTCATGCTTTAGTTTGTTTATTGTTCGAGCAATGATGTTTGTAAAAAGCGTGCGAGCAGCCTTCCGCGTTCGCCGCCAGCTGATAGAGTGGGCAGGACACCCCTCGAGCGGGCCGTTCCATGTTGCGCCACGTGACTAGCTTAGTTTCCGCGAATGCCACCAGTCTAGCGCTCCCGGAGAAAGCCGCACGCTCGCGCGTTATAGACAGGTGTGATCAGCACTGTACTTTACCCAACACTAAATGCGTGGAGAGACAAAGGCAGCTAGCTTTAGGACCGATCCTCTGAATCGGATCTAAAAGTGTCTCGAAATCCCAGCAAGAGGATCAGCGCGCCAGCCGAATGCTCGGCTACTTTTCCGCGCAGCCACATACGAAAAGTCTATCGGGCCATTCACGTCCGCATGCCCGCACGAAAAATGGCAGCCTTTAATGTGGACGCAGACGCCGGTTTTCGCTGCGAAAGTCTTTCTTTTAAGTTTCAACCCACCAGCGGAAGCGACTGGCTTCACGTGAGCGGTCGTCTGGCACGTGCTTCCACAGCTCCCACTTCGAAGTCGAAGCGCTTCACAGCGCTATGAGTAAGAGGACTGCGCGATCCGAAAATCTGAGAGCGTTCTGAAAGAACCTGGCGAATGCATCTAGAGCGCCGGCTTCGACAAGCCGAATGGTTATCGGCTTTTCAAAGTGCTTCAAGAGACTGGAAATCGACCAGCCTATATACCATGAGAAAATAATCGAAGAGGCGGTTGGTTCTATGACAGTTCTAAACGAACATTTTATTATATTTTTTATTATGCTTTGCTGGCATCATTTTACTCTTTCAGACATGCGTTTTATGCTTTCCATGAAAATTGAGACGAGTAATCTTAGGCGGCACGATTCGACACGTTAGTGCGCGGTAACATTCGAGAACATTAAAAATAATTACTCCTTTATCAAAGAAACAACGAATGTGATCAGAAGTTGCTTCTGACGCGGTCTTGGCCAGGCCGCAATAATCAATAATTTATTTTTAGACATCAGCAGAAACACAACGCCCCCGTCTCGCCTTGTTCTCTTATTTGCACTGAATGTAATTAAATGACGCTCTTTCGAGCATATATGATATAATATAAAAAAGTAAGTTTTCATCTTTTTTTTTCACCACTCCAACGATTTTATTAGCACATGCCTTGTTCTCGGGCCTTTTTTCGACATGCAAGGAAACCTCAAGCAAAAGTGTGCACCCCTAAACTTATTCCCACGACTAGGGTCTAGATTATCATGCAAATATCTGTACACAATAATCTTCACTGAGCAAGCTCTAATATACCGCAGGCCACTTAACACTGGACCTAAGAAATTCTCTTGATTAATGGCAGGCAAGACGATCGAAACACCTTCCAAGCGACAAATTAAGTAAGCAATGTGACACTGACCACGACATTCGCAGTTGTGTCGTCGTGATAATTGTCGCCTCGGAACGTTCACTTTTAGGGCGTAGAGAAAATTGGTGCAATCTTTCAGACCGTTCGATCCGAACATCGCACCGATGGGCTCTACGGGATTTTTGCTGAAAAGATGACGCGTGGGCAGTTAGCTCTGAATAGGAGGATTAATGGATCGACGCAAAAGATATCTGCCTTTATCTCTTACCCGCTGCATCTCCCTCCAGTCAGGGCGAACAAGAGCATCGCGTCTGCTCCTTGTTTATTGTCTCGCGTTCGAACACCGGCATTCGGCGTCCGAACGCGTTCTAACAGAGTGACTAAGGCGACTGGCCTTTGCGTCTCCTCACTCATCCTACCAATCAGAGCCCAGCACTCAGACTGCACCACACGCTCTCGGCTCCTCCTCTCCCTCAGTTTCCCTCGGTATACGCGTTTTCCACTGACGTCACTTGGTCAGACATAATAACGGGGAAAAGGGCGCGTGAGAGCGTTGTTTCCGCTGGGTTAACAAGGCGCTTCTGGCCTCTAGAAAGAGGGGCGGACTGCATCATAGGTCTAAATCGCCAACATACTACTCTCCCGAATGAATTTAAAAGAAAAAGAAGAAACTAGTAACTGTTATAAGAAATAAGCTCTAGCCAAAATTGACCAAGAAATCTTCTTACTTGCAAATCATGAATCGTTTGTTGTACGTAGGTTTGAAGTTTCTTCATATTTTCCGCAATACGGTCTTCCACACCATCCATGTTCTTTAGACGCTTGACGTCCACTTGCGCAATTCTGAATGTGTCGTGACCACCACGGAGTAACGAAGGTGCGTCGAAGAAGAATTGTTCAGATATTATATTCCCATGGTACTGCCTGACGAACACTTATCGCACAGGCTAAGAGAAAGTAGAACACACCATGTAGGTTTTGCACCATACTGCGGTTGTTTTCCATTCTCTCCAAGCGATGGACACTCATGTTGTTGTTGTTTTTTTGCTTTTTTTAGAAGTACGAGTGACATGTTTGCCTTCTCACTCTTCGGGAGATATCAATATTGATTGTTTGGTAACCAAGCAGTCGGAGTAAAGCATGGCAAACATGTTCTGTCGGTTTCTTGAGCTACCCAATCTAAACACATTTTAAGGACACCCATGCTTGACTCTTCTCGGCATGATATCTATTATTTATTCCTAAATTCAAAATTTTGATGGAGAAAACGTAAAATGATGGTGATGCCAAAACCAAAGTTCAAATTTTCCGCTCGCTCTCTCCAGTGGGTTGACGTTACAGCTTGTATAACTTGCAAGTCGAACAGGCCATCTAAAATGAACAGAGTGTTTTGCACACATTGTTTCGTTTTTTTTATGGCGTGAGCTTAACCAGCATTCATTTCACACCACTCTGCGGCCGTGTTCCAAAATTTACTCGATCTCACTCCAGGGTAAGGGATTTTGTACCTTGGCGTTCCAAAACCTACCCGCGTCCAGCGCTTTTCAATATGAGTTGTCACGTGACACGATCTGCCGGAGTAACTCGGATCCATTTGGGTAAGATTTGGAACACAGCCTTTACGACCCGCCGAGAAACAAGCTGAGAGAAATATTACAACACATGACGTCACGGTTTCAGTGTTGCCAGTAGAACCCCTTGACCACTCAGACCAACTTTAAAAACTTTCAAAAACTTCGCGAGAAAATAATAATATTGTGACCTTTAACTTAGGTTACTATAGTTCAAATGTGTCTATTAATAGACCCCTTTCAAAAGTTAGCGGCAACGTCTGTCCTCTATTGCTTGATCCTACTCTGAGTACGGATTGGACACGAGCGCTACGTCATCGTTCGGCGAAGACTCGGATTCAATCACGCGCTTCGTGTCCAAGGATGGATGGATGGATGGATGCTAACGGCTGCACTCTTTAAATCGGGCGGCAGCTTACGCCACCTAGCCTAAAGTCCATCAGAAAACGGCGACCGCCAATGTTGCCTGGTGGATTTTTTGGAAGGTGTCTATTTTGAGGCAAATCAGAGTCTATAAAAAGTTCGTCGAAGCTCCCTCTAAAGTTTTCTTGAGAAGAAATAAATGTACGTCCCTTGTAATACAGGGGAATTCAAACAAAAGGCTAGCTCACACAGTACCGTTGTCTTACGTTGCTTTAGTTATGGCGGCTAATTACGTCTGCTTACGCTGCGAGTCACGGGACATCCGTGTTTCGTAAGAAGCGTGGCCATCAATGCAAGGAGTAATTTTGCATGCGACATAAGGAGCATGGATGTATCGAATCCTCATGACGTAACGTAAGAAAACGTAAGTAAAGGCTCCTGTGTGACTGGGTTGTTATTCTCTGGTCATTTGCAGTGGATTCATGACGCGCTGATTTAATCCATGCCAACCTCGCACCGTCAACGTTTTAATTTAACTTTTTTTTCTTTCGGGACCCGAGGGCATTAAAGAGAGGAGTGCAACACTGTAACACAGATGTAAAAGTAAAACTAATAAAAACGCAAAAATATAACATTACAATGAATCATCTTTTAACAAATTAGTAATTGCAATATTAAACTCAGCACGCTATTGTAGTTTAACTATATAACTGGGGAAAAACGATTCCAATCAATCGAGTTTCGGGGCAAGGAGAAGTAGATGTGCTGCATCGAGGATCCTACATTTTAATTAATCATTGGTAAATGTTAACATGTAAGATGGTTCTGGATATAGAGACTGGTGAAACAAACCCGACTTAGCGCATAAAGCAGACTTGCCTACTTTGAAGACAACAGAATTCTGACTATCTGTAATTGGGCAGGTAAAGCTTTGGATATACCGTCATATTAAAGAGAAATTGACCCGACGAGTAATCTTCTATATGACAATTGATTTCGCGATAAGCGAAGAGAGCAACCAGGGGACGGAAATGCTATAATGTTTTCTCTCCTGTTCTCGTTCAAGGAAGCATTCAACAAATACCCGAAGTACAAGTCTTGCTCAGTAAGATATATGTCACATACCTCAAAAAGTCCATAGACTTCTCAAGAACTGGTGATTTAGGCTCCTTTTTCTTCTTATCCTTGTTGGTTCGTAAATAATATATAAGAAAATTCCGCATGTCGTTTATTCCAACTTGAAGTCGGTTGTATATTGTTGCTTGCTTGTCTTGAGACTCTGAAAAGAAAAAAGAAAGAAAAAGACCTCATTGAAACAATAAACGTAATTCACGTCACTACAAGTAGAGCAAGATCAAGACTTCACCTTAGAAACCAACGATTTTTCATTGAAGTATGGTACATTTTACCTATCTGATTTGTTCGAACGCAAATGGTAATTGAGAGCCTCACGTCTTTAGATGCAACTTCAACCATGCACTAGAAACAATTACAAGCCCCAACAGAAGCCCTGGAGATGTATAACTCACGTTTCACCATGGTGGAATCAAACGTTTCCGTGATTTTGTTTGCTGATAAAACCATGTCAGTATAGCTGAAAAAAGAAGGGTGACGTGGTTATAACTGAGGATACGTTTGATGGAACGTGCACTGCAGTTATTTTCATAACGTATCGTACAGCCTGCATGGCTCTATTGCGAAGCCTAATCAATGTCGTGTAGCATTAGCTTTATTTGAAAGTTGGCGTTTTACATACACAGTCTTCTTGCGACGTTACGCATTGATGATGAACTTCTCCTTGAAAATAAATTATAGGGATTTTTAGGAATTACGTCCTATTTTCTACTATAAGGAGTATTCACTGGGCGCCATATTTGTGGGTGATGTCTAGAGCGCATGCTCTGGACGAGCCCACATTAATAGGCTGCAAAGACTGGCAATCTTGAGGGTGCGAAATGCACGTTACAAAAGAACTGTGGAAGCTCGCCATCACCACGCGCTCAGCAGTCGTGCACACAGCTATGGTCGCCAGGGAATACTTCCTACACATGGATGTAGCAAGTACAGTGCTGTCAGATAAAGCTTTCTGAGCTACACTCGCATAATTCGGAAGCAGTACCACTATTTAGTACTACTTCGGGGCTCCAAGAACAGTTTAGATTCACTTTGTTATTTTAAATGAGTTAATTATTTCTAACAACTTGTGATTTCTACAGATGCCTGCGTATATTATTGTCATTTATGGTTTTAATGTTATGTCTCAAACACTGCAGCATTGCAAACTTCCAGTGTTATTTGTTTGCGTTCTTTTAGGTGATTTTTTGCATCCTCGGGCCTACGTTGACCTGGAACACAAACTTCTATGTTTTGGTTCAATCTGTGTACATGCCGGCGCAAACTAGCGTGCTTGTGCTTAGAGTTCGATGGACATCGTACTCTAGTCCTTTTTTTTAATGTTAGCCATTGATCGTTCAAGAATTTTTTTATTTTTATCATAGACTTGCGTTTTTACGTTTTATTGGGAAATACACTCCAAGTTCTTACATCGCTTCGTGATGAAATCCTCCATTATATCAAGCTCTTTCTACTTAGCACAGCTGTTCTCTAAATCGTGTTCTCAGCAGTATATTTCTTTTGTTTTCGATTTTTTTCTCGTATATGTAATAATTGTAAAGTCTTTATCCTCACCGAGTTTATTCAGGTCGATCAAGCAATAATACACAGCACGTGGCCGCTTTTTTTTTTTTAACAATACAGCACAATTTTATTTGCTTCTTAAAATAAGTTTAAATATAAATCCCGCATAAGCCTATACTGGCTTTTGCCTGGGACGCGACAGATTTCTCTGCATTCTTTTATTACAGCATAATGTAACTTCCACTAAAGCGCGCCATTGAAAAATAAATGGAGTTTCTAGCTCGAGAAACATATAAGTTATAGTTTATTCCAGTCATTCAATAAACAGCACTAATATATACGTTGGATTTTGACACTACTTACGTCACGTCGTTAACGTGTACAAATCAACTTATCGAAGCGAACCAATTTTCTAGGCGTATTTTTCACTCCGTTCAAGTATCCACGTTTTTGACAGATTTTTATTTTTATTTTGTGAGATTTTACCTTGAGTAACTCTTCAGTTAATTCATTAAACATCAAGGGTACAGAATAATTTATTGTGGCCTCTCCATATTTGGTATAAGTAAATGGTTCATTAAATTTTCTTATCGGTCTCAACGTTATTCCTTTGGCATTTACCCACTTTATGCTTGTCCTCTTCATCTCGGGAAACATCGTGATAGTGTGGAACATGCAGTGAACTATCTTTTTTACACCCCGAAGTCATTCATCTGCCCAGAAGGATATGCTGCCATTTTAAACATCTGCGGTGTTTCCAAGCGCCATAAGGCGTTAAAAAAAATGAAGCAATGAATTGAGCGGTACGAAACTTTCCACAAAGGTGTCTTTAGGTGATACATTTGTCATGCTGAAATTTCACCAGAAAATAGCACAGTAAAAAAACGTTTGGTTTCAGGGTGTCGAACCGGAACCGAACCGAACCGAAAACCGGAACAGAACCGTTATTTTTAGCCGAACCGGAACTGAACCGAACCGAAATCTTCGCCGCCATCTTGGAACTGAACCGGAACTGAACCGGAAAAAAATATAACGGTAACCGGTTCAAAACGGTTCACGGTAATTTTTTTGTTACAAAATGAGTGTTGGAGAAGTAGAAATTGGCATCTGCATTTCTATGTAGTGATCAAATTGTCATAAACCGAATTGCAATGTATAAGAAATTGTGGGTTTTCGTGGCGCTTTTGTATTGGCACTACGATTAATCGTGTGTCACGTGACGTCATGGTGTCAAGACATGCTGTCAAGTAATGCCACGTCACGTGACCCCGTGGCGTAGTCGCATTACTCACCGCGTCCAAGTCGACTTAAATTCAGAACGTCAATTTCCCCCTCTCTTCTCCAACGTTCCGTCTGCTTCTTCCTCCCCGGCCTTCTTTTCCCCCGCCCTACCTTCTTGAGTTGCAACGGAATATGGATGTTTTAGCGTTGTTGACACCGTGACGTCATATGCCATCACTAAAGCCCATTTATACAGAAAAGTAGCGACATCCTTTGAAGATTGACGCCTGCTATCTTGGGCCAAACCAGGCTGCGCTATCGTCGACGCGCGGGTGTAAAAAAGCAAAACATAAAGATAAAAGTTGTGAACGTCAGAGGAGGAGGGAGAAGGAACGCCTTTGCTGTCGGAGTGCAGTGCATGCTATGATCTCATGTCGCCAATCAAATAACGCCGACTGTGCAACGTCACGGCTTTCATTGTCTTTCTTTGAGCACATCCTCCGAGGCTGGTAGACCGTGACAGTGCGCTTTAGCCTGTGTGTATGTATTTGCGTGTCTTTCAGCCTTTGACTGCGCTCTGGCTCGAGTATAGGAAGGCCGTGTGCTATCTCAGGCCAAACCAGGCGGCGCTACAGTCGACGCGCGGGTGTAAAAAAGCAAAACCTAAAGATAAAAGATGTGCGCGTCAAAGGAGGAGGAAGAAAATCTCGCTACCTTTTTTATTCAGGGGCACTAGCCATCACGACTTTTCCCCGTGAGTCATGCGACACCGTGACGTACTCAGTTGTCATGAGCCTGAGCCGAGTGCTCGGGTTCTTGACTATCAGCATCGCCAAACATTCGTGTTGGCTCGTGTTCAATCAAAGATGAGAATATCCGAACTCTCATAAAGCCTTAATCTCAACCCATGCTTTATTCTTTGCCAGCACCAGCGCATGACTATGATGAACACTGGCGGCATACAATTAGCGTCAGATCACATTGCCGCCTGTTCTAATAGCGAGTTGAGGAGGGGAAAGCTGTTTCTTTCCTTTATTTTATTTCTTTTTGCGTCAGGGATTACCTTTTAGCGGTATTTACTGAAAGTGCAAAAATTGTTGCTTGAACTATTTTGCATGTACACATCATTGAGACACTCAAACATGTTTTCGTTGTTGCTGAACTGTCTGAGAAAGTTGTCCCCGAGAATAGAAGCATTGAAAAGACTGAATATGGCTTATTAATCTGACGATAAATAGAACTACAAGTTTGTACGGCAGGGATACCTGAAAAGAGATTCTAGTGGCCTTTGACGGACAGCCGAAAGTCGGCAGCCGCTCAAATTCTCGCAGTTTTGTTTAAACTTCACAGTTTTTGGATGCAAAAATAAAAGAAATGAAGAATTACTGCAAAACAAATGAAAGTAATATAATTGTCGAATTGGCACCCCCAAACAAAGAAAGGAGTCCCCCAGAAATAAAAAGTATTCTGTTAAGGAGCATTGCCAAATAAAAAAGAGGGGGGGGGGGGGAGGGTTAAAAATTTCTCTGTGTTGTAAAGGTTCCTCTGCTCCGCATCTTCGGCACAGAGCAGACAGCGTGATCCTGCAAAACTACCTCATTTGCGAAATCACCCCTGCCAGAAAGAGCGTTTTCGGGGTGCCAGATGCTCGCGCCGTTCCTCACGACGCTACACCAAGCAAGAATAATTTTTGTTTCTGAATACATGGGCCGCACTGAGCGCAAACCTTCTGCAGTGTGCATTTTGCACCTCGGGAATTGATTTTCTCAGCAAAAAAAAAAAAATCTCTCACTCGCATATAGTGCGATGATGTCACGTGCAAACCATGTTAAACAGTTCAGTTTTCTGTTAAAATGTGATGTTCTCAACACAATACTCCTTTTCACTTTAAGTGTTAGCGTATTAGAAACTACAAAAACGAGCTCTGGGCTTTCAGCGTCCAAGCACGCCCGCTCCTGCAGTGCAAGTGGTCGGGACCAAAGGCTCGGGCTTGTAGCATAGTAAAGTAGAGATTTGGGCCAGTTGGTTCATTGCCAACAAAAAGCGCCGAAAAAATACAGGGACACAGCCGAAGGGAAACAGGACAAGGTGCACTCTCAACTGCAGTTTACTTCACACGTCATAGAGCCACAAAAACCCTCTTTACCCTATCTGCTCAGCCCGCGTTTCAAAAATTCAAACTCATTTGTAGATAAAGATAGGGACGTGTCACTTGTACATTTCTTCTCCCTGGTCCTAACTTCATATGCCTCGTGTAATTCTCTCGACCCTTTATCTTTGTACCTATAGCCAAAATCTTAGTGTTTGCTTGTAGCATAGGCTGCATCTGGACTTGAAGGGGCCATGCAAAGCGTTTCTGGTCATTTTTTTTATTTGCATTGCTTTCGCTCGAATTAGTGGCTGAGAGTCTAGCAACACATTAAACATAAAATAAACAATACATTTAGAGTATTTCGAACATAATAGCTGAAAGGGGTTCAGAATTTTGAGAGCATTTTCTTTCGTTGATGACGTTATTGGTCTGAGCCAATAGAGAACCTAAACGACAAGAGCGTGAAACAACCATGCGCGATCTTCCTAAGTGGTGGAAATTAACATCCAGTTATGAAGATGTGAGCGGCCCACCAATTTACGGGTGATCCAAGCATAAGATATGAGTGAGAGTCACGTGCTTGAAAGGTCACTTGCGCCTATTTAGCCAGTTCTACCTCTAGAATTTTATGTCATCATTATCCGACGTTCTAGACCAATGTCGTCACTGAACGCTCATGTTTGACACTGATAGGCACGCCGTTCAAAGCAGCATTTGGTTTTCTTCGTCCCTTTGCAATGCCCCTTAAAGCTGAAACAAAGTATAAAAAAATCGGGTGTCCAAATTGTAAAGTTGTGCAGTATATGTAACAGTCTCGCGATGATATGCTGCAGCCTTATAAAATGTTAAAGCGCGCATGACTGATAAAGCACGGAGTTGTAAAATCAGGCCACAAAACAAGTGCCCGTAAAACCAAATATCACTTTAGCCTCCCAAGACAGTATTCTGCAAAGTTTCGAGCTCATGCAATCCGATGTCCTAATGTGATTTAAATTAGAAATATATTGTCTGTTCATTGCGATATTTATAAGTAATTAGGAACATCATTACACGCACCACTACTAGAAAAATACGCACCATAACCAACCAAGTCCTGAACAGTAAAAAATCCGAGGTTTCAAAACCGATTTTTTTTTTATCAGGGGCGATTATTTGCATGTGGAGAGCAGCAGCTTCTTTTCTATCTACGGTGTGTCGTTTGCTTCACTCACCTTTTCTTCTTCAAGTGCCCTAGTCCGTTGACAAACGCCGACGGTTAAGTGGCTGTCGACCTATTGAGCCCGACCTATAGAAAAGTCGGGCCACTATATGTTTAGGACTTGGTTTGTGTAGGTCTGTATTTCTCAACTTTTTGACCCAACCAGACGGAGTTCCGTCAAACGTGTTTACGTTTAAAACATGCATCCCGATATAGTTCTTTTTGCAGTAAGGCGTCGTGTATGACATTATTTAGAAGAATATAATTTATTATCTCTCTCTCTGCACATTTCGTGCATTTGCCTTAATCTATAACGTGAGCACACAGTTCTTTTTGGCAAACCCCGCGACTTGGTGTTTCACACTGCCAAACAGCGAACAAATAAGCACGTTCCGCAGACTTAACAGATGGCGTATTTTCGAGTATCGTCCTCCCGTGTCGGTCTGAAGCGGTTATGTGAACTTCATACAGTAAAATTTATTGATGACAATAACAAATCTTTTCTTACTACCTGAAGGCTTGACAACATAAATAAACGGCCTATCACCATAAAGATATATATCATAAGTTAAGTCACCTACAAATTATCTGAAAGATGCTCTGCAAATTTCTTCCGGCGTTTTTATCCTCGAGAGCATGTGTATAAGTGATTTGAGAGAAACTTGTGCATTTTTCTTTCATTTTGAAGCTGATTTAAATAACTTGTGTTCCTGACGCATATTCAACTTCTCAAACATATAGATGTTTGTTGTTTCTTGTATTTGATGAACAACAATTTCATATGTCTGTGGGCTGGATGAAAACAAAGTACATACACAGTGGCGCGTGGCAGAACTATGACGATTGCGCACGCAGACCGTCAGAAAGTGACCAATTAAGTAGCTGTAATGTCGAGTAGACTATGAAATGCCACTTCTTTGTATTTAACAACAAATCACCAACTAGCAAGGGTGATGCTTATTTGCAAATTAAATTGACCGGCATCTTGTCAAGAACAAACATCAAACGGCAACCTATGTCGAAAAGGTGCACTTCAATGCGCTCTATTTAGGTCATATCCGAACTGAATACGAAGGTCACTCTTTTCTGCATTAATATTCGCCTGCATCACGGCGCTGAGTTTAAACAATATTGGTCAGGAAAGCAAGCGTTGTGCTTGCCGCTCAGAGTTTCTATAAAAGGTAGACTGAAAGGGTTTGTCCTAAAACTCTCCTGACATTTTGAAAATATTATTGCTTTAAGCTCAGTTGCATTGTCATCATATATATTGTGAAACGTATTTTATAATCTAGATTTCAGAATATATATAGCGAGAACGTGCCCATTTCATGATTGTATTCACAAACCAATTTCTCAGGACAAGAGCACAGTAGGACTCGACTTTTAATATTGCAACGCAAAGGTTTACTAATCACGCGCATTTTAGACGACCCACCAGACTGATAACCTTTAGAATCAGGCAAAGTATGTGCGACTGAGGTAAAAAGAAATAGATGTTGAGTCGTATATGTCAATCTAGCTTTTCATGTACTGTTTCATCGAAATTAAACCACGCAATTTAGTTTTGGTACCTGAAAAAAAGAAAAAGTGGATTCAACAAATGATTAAAAGCTATATAGTTACTCGTTCCACTCTTGAAAAAGTGCCTATTGCCAAACGAACGCCGAAAATATATTCTCAGTTTAGCGGTTCAAACCGGTTCGAACCGGTTCAAACCGGTTCGAACCGTTATTTTTCGCTCCCGGAACTGAACCGGAGCTGAACCAAAATTCGTGAACCCGAACCGGAACCGAACCGATAAAAATTTCGGTTCGACACTCTGTTTGGTTTACGCTGGTATTTGCAGGCGGCACAACATGAAGCAAAAAGCACGAAAGAAAGTTTTTTTAGACGAACACCCAAAAGCAAATCCAGCAGATACGAGCGTGAGCGGTATACCTTCTTCGAGAAGCAGTACATTGTTCTAGAACACTGTAGTAGCAGCTTCAACAAGGTGGTTTTTACCGTTTACCTTCCTCCACGTGCATAAGACGAAACACAATTTTCAAAGCGAATCCCCCCCCCTTTTCCCCTTCCCCTTGAAATCCACAATCGTGAAGTTTGAATATGATAAATGCTCCACCTAAACAGATTTGTGAAAAGTTTCAGCACACTCCGTTCATTAAATTAATTAAGCGTGTTTTTTTTCTCTCTTTTTGTCTTCTGTCTTTTTACGCACGGATAGCGATCACGAATATAGTTTATAAAGCGCGAAGTATAGACCGTTTTCCCTTACGATCGACCGCACCGAATGCTACGAGCCAACGTTACTAGAACCACTCAGTTGGGAAACTGCCATAAAGCCTGCTTTAAAAAAGTGGCTCCGATCCGCACTCGAGAACCGAGCTAATGGCGATCGCAACACCGCCATTTCTCCCGCAGCGTCCACTCCGGGAACTGCACGGCTGCGCGTCGAGTTAAACAAGGGCCGGTGGTGCCATCTTGTAGGGCCATATCGCAGTAGCTATGCAAAGCAACTTTCATGTTTCAACTCGTCGCTAAAGGGTGGCGCTGTTATCTTATTTAGCTCGGTCTCGGTGGACGCCAGCGGCCCAGATTTCAAGGGTGAGTTTCCCAACTGAGGGTTTTAGTAACGTTGCTACGAGCCATCAAATCCAATACGGCATTGTGCGCGCATCACGTGACTTGGCGCCTCGCGCGTCTCTGCGGTCTTCGCCAGGCCCCTCACCCTCCGGAAGGTCATGCCACTCATGCGATATCGCTCGACATCATCGTCTAGCTGACCACATAGGCACAAGTGTATGGGCGGAAACGCCTTCTATGCGGCCTGCGCTTAAATGTACAAATAAATATCTGTCTATCTACCCGGTGTCCCGAACAGCGGCCAGGCTCTTTAAATCGACTACAAAATTCGGTTTACTATCGCGCAACGATTTGGTGCAACGTTGCCCACAGATGTTTTTTTTTTAATAGAATTTGCAAATTAATAGAATTTGCAAAGAGCGAGTTTATTTGAGGAAAAAGTTAAAAAAAGAAAGAAGGCTTCACTGCTACAGAAATGCAGCGAAGCTTCGCTTCATTTGCATAAGAGTTAGGCCTTTTCTTTTTTTTTTACTTTTTCCTCAGGTAAATTTGCTCTTTGAAAATTTTACGAAAAACCTTTCAGCCTTTCCACTCTTGTGAAGAAGGAAGACCAGCGGAGCTGTACAATGGTGGGAATGAAGAAGAGACGCGGATTAATGAAGAAAGTAATGGCCGGCCGCAAGTCGGCAAGCCAGAGTGGAAAGGATGCATGCCGCCATCTATGAGTGACGGCGGCAACCAAATTGGTGGCTTGCCGTCGTCGCTCATAGATGGCGGAAGGTATCCAGAGTTTTGTGTCATCATTTCTTTGCGGGGGACACGATCCTGTGAAAACTAACCCTTAACAGCTCCGCTGTAAAAAAAAAAAAGAAAACATCATCTGTGGGCAACGCTGCACAAAATCGCAGCGCGATAGGATAGGTAGAGACCAGATTGCTCGCTTACAAAATGCTGGTTCGTCCCCTGCTTGAATACGCGTCGGAAGTATGAGACCCGTACATGAACAGCCTAAAGCCTGTTTCACATGCAGCGACTGTGCGAAAAAAAATCGGTGCGACAGCCGACGCAGCGAGTGCGATCGTAATGTTTGGTTTCACATGCTCCAACAACTGCGCGATTTCTGTCGGCGCGGCTGGCTCTTCGGACACGGAAGCGACACGTTTAACTTTGCCTAAAATACAACAAAAACGTCTTAAGAAACACAAAAGTTTTACGAATACAATATGTACCTAGAAATTTCTAATAATTAAGTATTAAACCAAAGGATTTTCGGTGTCTAAATTTATTTTCGAATACGCAGCTATCGCGAATGACAGCAGGCTAATGAACGTCTGGTTGACGAGAAAGCGATAGCACCGACTCTGTGACAAAACACCAACTTGGTGGAAACCAGTCGCAGAGCAGCTGTGACAGTACGACTGCGATTTTAATCGCCCACTTAACGGAAATAGCACCGATTTCGGACGAGAATGGCAGCATGTGAAACAGCCTTAATCCTTGACTTAGAAAGAGTACAGCGACTGGCCCTGCGCTTCATTTATTCTAGATATCGCAGATTAGATTCGCCAACAGAGCTGTATGCGCTGTGCAATCTTCCGTTGCTTCAGGCTAGACGGCAAAAATAAACGCTTGAAGCTTTTTTCATGATACTTTCTGGTTCATTGCTCATTGACCAATCACGTTACCTAACCCTTCATCAATCCCGTATCACTCGTAACCAACATTCGCATCACTTACAAGAGTTTTCGTTCAATAAAGATTGTTTTAAGTATTCCTTTTTTCCTCGTACGGACTGGAATCTGTTGCAAGAACATGTTGTTTCTTCCACCGGGCTTGAGTTATTCATTTTCCAGCTGGACGCAACCTAACTATTGTATATTCCTGATTTGCATTGTTTTTTGGTGTTCTATGCATTGGTGTCGGCAGGGGGTGCACAAAAGGCACTCCCCCCCCCCAAGCCAGAATGCCTACCCCCCCTCCCTTCCCCAGCTCTCTCGGGTACGGGAGATCGAATGGCGTCGCGAAATAGCTTTTTCTAGCAAACGGAGAAACCGAAAGCTATCCTAAAAATAAGATCCACGCACTTTTGTTTCTTTGGATCCTTCAGCAATAAACACAAAAAAGAATAAGGTCTCCCCTCGGTCAGTTGCAATCAATTGCGCCCAGCTGACAAAAAAAAAAACAAAAAAAAAACACAGAAAAACAACAACATAGAGAGGAACACTTATTTCCGAGAACACCGCAGTCCTGTGTTGTGAGGATCACAGGCATTCGGGTGAAAGTCAGTAAAATGCCCCCAAAACAGAGCGTCTTCTACACAGAGCGGGATCCTTCCAAGAAGTCCAACAGAACAAATCGGCGTAGCTACGAGTTGGAGATAGTCCGCGCTCCCCTTCGCTCCGTCTGCGTAAGGAGTGGAGCGAGCGAGCCCCGGGGGGAGGGGGGGGGGGGGGGTTCGACCCCCCAAATCAACCCCCTGTCTACGCCACTGCTCACACCAGTGCTCTGTTTTGTATATGTGCCTTTGGGATTGTCTTCTCCTTTGCCCGTAGCATGTTGCGGTCATGGGGAAGGAGAAGAGGGCGGTCAAAATCGGGGCCAGGCGTCCTCTTTTGGACGATGCAGTTCTGCGAAACGCTGTTCGCACCATGTCAACAACGATACTCCCCCGGGCCATAACTCACGCGGGAGAGAGGTGTCGGACCGTCCTCGTTGACACCACCGTGTTCACACGCGTGATACTCGAATATCTGTGACAGGGTGGCACACTTTGCTGTTGCTGGCTTTCTCTTCCTGGCCCAGCTGCTTGAAAGGGCCACATTCCGCACCCAATCCCACTTTTTTATATATTCGTGGGCTGATATGGGTCAGGAGTGAAAATGGGCACCAGAAGCTATTTTAAACGGAAAGCTGACAGTGATAATGACAATCCATCTTGTGCAACGAAGAAGCACGTGACCTCAGAGCCGTGTCATGACCTGCAACCTATCGATGTACCTGCTGTCTCCGTCACTCCTGAGCATCCTCCGGCTTTAAAGAGCCAGCTGGTCATTGGCTTTGCCCTCAACTCGACTCTCACACTGGTATGTCAAACTCGTCTTTAACTGTGGGAGTAATTCGTGCAAAGCTGAGCTTGATCAGATATATAACAACGTATATAAAGATAAGAACCAACGGGCTAAAATTTTACTCAGTTCTGAAAGGAGACTGAGCGAGCATGGCAAGCTAAGGGAACCAGCGTCGAGGAAATACGGAAAGTTACAATGGACAACTAACCCTCCGGCGGTAGCCGCGCCGCGCTAGCTTTCCAACACAACTAACGCAGCTTTCAGATGTCTTCCACGGACCACAACCCGGGAAATGCTTCGAATTAATATTACGAGCGAAGACAATTTTGTGCAGAAAATTAGAGTTGTAAATTTCAACATAGGCCAACTTCGGGTAGCTTTTAAACTTGTATAAATGTCAAATATTGTTCACCATGGAAATAAAAAGGTATTGTTCATTGCTGTGACTTGCAAGTCACACGCAAGACAGTGCGTGTGACTTGCGTGCACTGTCTTGCTATTTTATTGTGTACGGTACATTTATAATGTCAATACTTGTCTATAAAATATTTGTTCTTTTTTTATCTCTGAGGGAATTATGAACTAAGTGGGCTGTTTTGTTGTTTTGCCGCGACATAGACCCTTTTTTCTTTTTTATTTACTGTGCCTGTTCATATCTATGCAAATGAGTATGTCAAATAATATAAATAAATAATAAAAAACAGAAGGTTGCGGTCGATTTAAAGCATTTTATAGCATCGGATGGACTCCGATGATTCGTAACGCCCGCTCTCCGGGTGCTCGTTGAAAAGAAGTGCAGTCACGGAAGAAACGATAATAACACTTAGAGTATGGGCGGACGCAGGGTGGTTTGTGTAACTTCCTTCTTTGGCATTTGAAAGCGTCACGAAGAAACAACTGCCACAACTGCGAAGAAACCTCGCCAACATTCGAGATTGCTTGCCTTCCCTTTCGCTTTTATGCCGACCTATCCAGACCGCCTCCGTGGCGCAATCGGTTAGCGCGTTCGGCTGTTAACCGAAAGGTTGGTGGTTCGAGTCCACCCGGTGGCGAAGTGTTTTTTTTATTTATTTTTTAAAGTTATTTTTTGTTTTTTATGTTGCATTTAGTAATAACGATAATATAGAATTGTAAATTTTCATTAATGTAATAATTATAATATCGAATTAGCATTGATGTGTAGAGGGACTTCTTTTTGCATTCTCATGTTGCAACAGATTGTCGTGCCTGCTGAATGGAATCGACCATATTTGGATTATTGAAAAAATTCTTTTGTTTGTGAAATCCCGATTAAGTTTATGACAAAGGCGCAGCTAGTGCATCTGCTTTGCGAAATCATGAAAGGCGAACCTGACCTCTATCAAACGATTGAAATAGTAATCAAAACTCTCAATTGTAATTCTTTACAATTGTAAAGAATTACAATTGGGAGTTCAATCTTTTCCAGGTCACAGAAAAAAGAAATCGCCGTGGAATCAAAGCAGCATTCATTTAAAGAAAACTTGGTAAAAGGAAAGAGATAGGAAGTTATTCCGATTTTTTCCCACTCATTGTGTGTTTTAACTGGCCAATAAAACTTCTTAACGCCGTGCCGATATTTTTTTTGCCTTTTATCTGATTTGTTGCTTTTATTTCATATTATTCTACAGGAAAAACTTTACCTTCTCTAAAATTCTTGCCTGAAATACGCTTTTCGTTTGTTATTTTTTGAGAGAAATAAGCGACTAAATATATTTTCGTTGTGAATTAGTACGCAGAAACAAATTGATTTTTTCTTTATTAAGGAATAATTAAATTAGGTTTTTTTTCACATTCTATAACTTGACTATTAATATAAAAAAACTGATCATACCGCACCGCGCAGGCGGACGCTGATCTTGACAGCACAATGAGAGAACATACCGAAACTTAAATTCGACAATATACGACGTTGCACTTTGATATTGCACGTGTCTGATCTAATTTGAGGAAATCAAACCCCTTAGAACCCGATTTCAGATTCTGCATTCCTGCAATCAAAAGACATGCGTAAGCATTCTCAAGCAATTTTTGACAGAGAATATCGACATTAGGCTCTGTGTCTTCAGTACATAACGGAAAGCCCCGAAGAAAGAACCCCGGAGCCGGTTTATTCGAAATCGGGGGAAAACCGAAAAACGGGTAATTATTGTTTAAAGCTTTAATTTCTGTCGACCCAGAGCCCAGCCCGTGCTGAACTATGAGTAAAGCTGCTGCTTCCTCGGGAATGGCACCCCTTATATCTCTCGCTCCCTTTCCTTATCGGTACCGCCCCGGCACCGATATGGAAAGTCCCGGTACCGATAAAGGTCTTCCAAGTATTCCAGTCAGGCGCGTGTCCCCCGGAGGCTGAGGAATTCCATGCACGTGTACTGTTTTCTTCATCGTAATCACCGACAAAAACTCTTCTTTCGTTTTTTTTTTTCTTTTCTGTCCGGAAACAAAAACGGAAACCCCAAAATGCCGAATTTGCGTGAGCAATAAACCCCCCAGGAAACACACTGGAATTCGAATAAAGACTAATGCTGGAAACACTGAGCCCCCAAGGAATGCCGCGAATGCCGCAGTGCACGCCCCTTCGCGTAGCCCGATGAGGCGACGGTTTCGTGCGACCAGAATCGCCGACCCCGTTTACAATAGATCCTTTTCATAAGTGCGCTCTATCCGGTAGCTGTTCCGCCAATTATCCGAGTCTGCCATTGCTTCGGCACGTACTCTATGAGCACCTATTGGGAACGACAGTTCGTTACGCCAGCATTCGCTGCGAACTCGGCTCGGCTCGCGTCAAAAATGGCTACTACTACGTCAACGTTCGGTGACGACTCGGACCCACCGTGCTCGGACCCATTCACACGCTTCATGCCAAATGGATGGATGGATGGATGGATGGATGTCAATGGTTATACCCTTTATAAAGGGCGGTAGGTTGCGCCACCTAGCCTAAGTCCAAAAAGACCAACATTCGTGGTCGATAAAAAGATGGCGACAAGAAATGTTGCTCGATGAACTTTTCAAAAGGGGTCTATTTCAAAAGAATAAATTCCGAAAAAAAAAAAGCTCACCCTGATTCAAGTTGTCGCTGTGTTTCGAAGGCAACCGGTGAAGTCTCCGCAGCTTTGGACCAGCTAATGCTCACGTTCAGACCCTTGTGCACCACGAGATAGACCGATGCCACGAAAACAAGTAGAGCCACAACTGCTGCACACTTTCCGAAGATGCCACGTTTCATATCCAAGGTCCGTTTCGTACCTAGAAAATAACGATTGCGAGTACATTTTTGCCGGGGGTCACACCGCTTTTACGTCATACAAAGGACAGTCTGCATGCAGATTAGAACGCGAGTCACCGCGAGATTCGTGCTTCGAATGCCGCATGGCACTGAGTTCAAGGAGGAAACTTGGGCAGGCGGCATTCGAACCACGGATATTGCGGGGACTCGTGGTTGCAGACTGTCTTTTATATGATGTATATGAAGCAGTGTGACCCCGGCTGGGTTGCATTTCCGTTCAGCTCCTAAATGTGTGCCCAGGAACAGCGTTAAAAAAAAAAAAAGACTTGCTTTCATTTCCCCAGTCGAGCATAGCCGACCGCTTTATCCTAAAAAATGCAGTGAGGTATAGCGTATGCCGTTCAAATGGTTTTGAACTTGTTAAAAAAAAATAGAAAACATTAAAAAAATTGAGAAAGTTTTTTTGTAATATTTTTTACGGGATTTATTAGTTTCACAGGCTTAACCGAGAGTAGGCTCATTAATAGAGATCAGCTACAGTGACCGACAGCTTAAAAAATGCCGGGGGTGTAATATTATGTTAACGCTTATCGGCGTTTTTAACGGCTAATTCGGCTACCTCATTGGCTGCTGGGCGACGATACCATTCTCGAGGCATGCCACACCTCATGTTTATTAAGTTTGCAACGGCTATGCGGACGGCAAGTCGTCTGCTTCTTGCTCAAGAGTTGTTGTGACGAACGTCAGAACGACGCCGAGCTCCGATTGGCTGATTGAAAAAAAAACAAATAGTGGGTAGATCTCAATTCTGGGTGCCTCGAGGTCTACTCACTATTTTGTTCAATCAGCCAATGACAGCTCGGCGTCGTTCTGACGTCACCGCATCCCCGGCGCAGGAAGCAGGCGTCTTGCTCTCCATGTAGTTTCAATCATCAAGTTGAACATGGATAGAGCGACGGAGAGACAAGGACGTGGACACGAAGAGTGGACAAGCGTATAGTCCCGTCTTCGGGTCCACGTCCTTGCCTCGCGCTCTTTATGTTTACTACGCTTAAACGCCAAAATTTATGAAACCCTGATAGATTGCCTTATCTATCTGGTTGCATGAACCACTGGCACAGGCCAGTTATCAGGGCAGGTACGCTGAATGGATAGGGGCAAAATAAAAGCGAAACACGAAAGATGAGACACTTCTATTTTGGCAGTTGAAAAAAGTATACACTCGTTTCTTTGTTAGCAAGACTAAGTAATTCTTGGGACGTTTGCACGCAAGGAGGAATCAACCGCACGCTGTGAAACGACAGGCTTACCTTGACCAAAATAATTGGAGTGACCCGTTCTGTGATTTCAAGAGATATAAAAAATGGCTGTAGAATGAATGTATCGGGCTATTCTTCGATTGCCTTTACCCGCCGCATGCTGCTACGTCTGGACCGTGGACGCCACAAGGACCCAACAGACACCCCTGCTCGTAGGCAAAAGATGGCAACACAAAAACGTTTTCAGCTCTTTTTTTTTAAGTTTTGAAAAAAAATAAAAGAATTCAAAACCTGTTTTGTTTTGTTTTTGTGGTTAAAGTAATATCAGTTTTTTTTTCTGTTGTATGTTTCCCAAACAAAAGACAGAGTTCAGACCAACTTAAAAGAGCTTGTTACCTGCTTTATTTGAACAGGTGCAGCCATGCGGAAGCTGCTGTTTCTGAAGAAGCACCTAGTTTGGAGTCCATTCATGACCGGCACTTGACGGAAGAGCGGAATATGCTCCTCGCTTGCTCGCTTTTCACGAGGCTTCTCAAGCTGTAAAAAGGCTACAGGTGTGTCCTATAGCGACGTCTTAGTCGTTTGTCTACCCATATTTTGTAATTTCGGCGTTTCAACCAGCTCGCGGCGTCGCTATATATGCCTACGCACGTACATACGCAAGCGTATAAGGGTGTTTCATCAATAATTTACGGATCCCCAGGTGGCGGGTTCGAATCCCGGCCTAGGTACCGCCCGCAATACGGTGGTGGCTTAATGCGAACAAGGTGCCGTCCGTGTAACCGAGATGTCGGTTGCACGTCAAAGAATGCCCGCTGGGGCTTGCCAAAAACCACCAAAACTGACTTTTCTAATTAAAAGAACAACAACAACAACCACTAAGTAGTTTGTGTCTCACGTTATTGACTACGTAGTGCTCTCTTTGGTCTTTTAGTTTGTTAAATGATTCAGCGAGATATATGAACAAGCAACAAAGTGTGTAATGGTACCTTGTAGGTAGATTTAAGGTGTTTGCCCAAACAGGTATTAGGTACGTCTCGAGTAACTGTACAGGCTCTGCTTGCAGAGCCAGAGTATCGCGTTCCTTTTTGCTTTCGCCGCCAACTCCGTATTGGCGGAGAAGCGGTCACGTGCTCCGAGCTGCATCCAACCTTCCTGCGGGAAGGTGGCAGTGCAGGCGCCGAGTATCGGGCGGAGCAGATTTCTAGTTTTGCGTTTGCGAAATATACATCCTACACTAAAATTTAACGAACTGGGAGGTTCCTTGACCCTAAAATATTGTGTGTAGCCACTGGGTACACTATAGTCTTTTATAACACGAGCGATGTTTTAAAGAATTTTTCTCAAGTCTGGGAAGCAAACGACACGAAGGTGCGATCATGCCATACCCAGTTACTTTGCGCAATTGCCTCTGTACCATTTGTCAGCTATCAAACGTTGGTGCCATGTCAGCACCAACTCCGAAGCATTCTGGAGTTATCTTAAGAAAAGACGGAAAGAAAGAACAGCAGTCCTGAGCATTACAAATAATGGTACAGTTATAACCGACAATGCTATTAAGCTAACTGTTTCAATGATTATTTTCAGTCAATATTTTTTAAAACGAGTATCTATCAAAATTTGTCAATTCTTACAGATAAGGTGCTTCCGCCTTTTATACTCGTCGTTTTGAAGGTACGTATTTTTCGATTAGCACCTAAGCAACAAATAATATTCCGAGCAAGATGATTTTTTCATTGTAATGTCATACCTCCGAAAGTATTTTGAACGGGTCAGGGGATGAATCTCTTAGTAAAACGTAAATGCTTATGCCGTAATTATTTGAAAGCCGATAAAACAAGCCGCTCCAACGTGCTTCCAAACCATGTGTTTGCTTCCCTGCACATAACGTTGTAGCCAGTTTATTTTTTATCGTAGTGTTTGTTTTTCAATTTGTGCTCTCCCTGCTTGGCTGCAATTGACCATTTGCTGTCTTATACCCGTGCCACGCGGCAACTCGAATCGCCATTTACAACGAATGACATTCGTGTGATCAACTAATCGGCTCGCGATCTGTTGCGCGTGGAACGCCCCACGCTCGGAGTGTCGCGCGCTGATTGGCCGATCGTTCAAATGTCATTCGTTGTACAATGGCATTCCAGTTGCCCGTGTGGCACGGGTACATGCAACCATCAAGGAGAATGCAGGGATTGGTGTTCCGCGCCACACGCGCACGCCTTTTCTGTATAAAAGATTCGAAGTTAATAACCAAAGAAAGCATTGACGAACGCGCGTGCAAGATGCCATTTGTTTTAGGTTTTTGCTTTGGAAAAGTTGCTACTGCTGAGGCCAGCACGTGCGGCGCGTGGAACACGAATCCCTGCATTCTCCTTGATGCTTGGGTAAGACAGCAATAGGTCTATTATTAGCGGCGAGATGTTTTGGTGGCGCCCTCCTATGGTTCCCCTTGTGACGTCATTACATTGCGAACAACAAGTTTGATGGTGTTTGTTATTAGCATGGTGGAAGCTTGAAATCATTGCGCTCTCAAAGGAACACTGCCAACGCCGTCAAAATTAAAGTTCTTTCATTCCTCTTATTTCCGTCGATGATAAATCCCCTTTCCGACGTCATAGTCAGCGTTCGGCCAATCGTGGAAGGCCGACCACAGCGACGCTTTCGGTCGCGCACGTCGCCAATAGTCTTGAATTAATCTCTGTAGAGGGGGCATTCATTCAGCTGGAAACGACGCTTCACGGGTACAAAAATCGCTTTTCGATCACCATGAATGCAGTCAAAGTCGCCACTCGCAGCAGATTTTAACTGTACGGAGCTACGCCGTGGTGAGCTCGAAAACTTCTAGCGCTCATCCCAGCGTGCCACTTAGAAGTCAGTTTCGCCAGGAACCGTAGTATATTTAAACAGCAAAATAAAGGTTAGCTTTTTTTCTTCGATTTTACCTACCATCCTCCTTTAATTCTTGAATTACAAACTGTAAGTATAGTATACTCTCCGTCATATTTTCAATACTCTTCAGTCCTTCTCCCAGAGCGGAATCGGTCTCGGAGAGGGGACAACAGGACATCGCAGAAGACAGGCATTGGCCACTGTACGATAGGAGCTATGGTTCAGACCAGCGTTCTCACTTGACTATACTTCGCTTCACTTCAAAATGGACCGCAACCAAACGCTACGAACCAATTCCAGCAAATCCAGTGGTGTGGACGTGTCACGTGACTGCTCGCCCCGCGCGTCTCTGCGCTCCTCCCGACGGTCACGTGGCACTCACATGGCACTGGATTGGCATCCATTGTTCGTAGAGTCCTCCGAAGGCGTTCATAAGGTAAAACAGAGCATACCCGCAGGTCGATCGATTGCACCGTTATCACTGAACCGGTCTTAAACTATTTAATGTAAAGCAGAATATCAACCTGCGACACCCCATCCTCTCCGATCACGCGTAGTCCGAAAAGCGGCATCGATTCCCGACAGTTTACGTCAATCATCTCACCTTGCCGCTACATTGCTGATACACGAACATACGGTCACATCGGCGGCAATTCCAGTCTTCGTTCAAAGGCACAAGAATGCCATCGCGATGTTGCTGCTATGTTGCTGACACGCGGAAATGCAAGAGAAGGTTGGTGGTCGGTTGGCACTCGGCATCGGGAAAAAGAAACGTACGCAGCACAGAAGATGCGGGCATCCACCCGGCGGCAAAGACCTGGCTTAGACGAAGTTTCCGCAATTTCCATAACGTCGTCACGTCGTTTCGCATCACGGGGAGGGCATCGCGTAACTTTTTTGATGCTTAGCCATAAAAATTTTATACAATACTTGCAGCCACGTGGGGTGCACGTGGCCTTGTCAAAGGCGAGTTGGGTGGTTGGGCGTATGGGATGTGGCTGTACCGTTGCGCTCGCTTCTGTCCTGTATAGGGTTTACGTGAGCGAAGCGAAGTCGAGGCGGACGAGCCCGTGGTGACGAAGACCCAAGGGGCAGACAACGAAGAGCGCGATCAGCCACCTCGTGCGTCCGCAGTGTTTTGCCAAACAAAACTCGAGGAGCGGACGTGCCAGCTGTGCGCGCCGGAGTACTGCGCTCGCTCCGTCTGGTACTTCGGGCAGGTAAAGGGGTACTTCGGCGTTTTTTTTTAAATGCCTCAACTAAGATTTTTTTTTTTTTAGTATTCTTGTAGTTTACCATTTTTGGTCAGCTATGTAGTTTCGAAAAAGTTATAATAGTTATTTTGAAATCGGCCGATGACAATGTTGCAAAGACCAACATTTAAATACACCTGCACTTTTCAGTGCCGTGACGTCAGTGGATGGCATGTTTGCCCGTTGAGCAAGCAGTCTAAAAAATGAACTATGCCAAGCATTGGTTACGTGCTGGTGCGCGGGTACTGGAGCGTGCTTCTAATACAATTATTTGACACCATGAGACTGCTTGAGATCCATTGGAAACAATATCTACAGTCCAAAGTGTGAACCCATGCCTTCCGCTGGCGTCACTTTTTCGTTGTTGCCATGTGGAGACTTTCAGTTTAAAAAACACGGTGAGGACCAAGACTGTAAATTCAATAAATTTGCAAAAAAACTTATTTTGACCTAATATTTGGGATACTATTTGAGCGATATTAATGTGTTCAGAAGTTTCCAGACAAGTCGGGGACCATGAAGAAATCACCGCAGTACCCCTTTAACGAGAGCAGCGTGAAGGCAAGACCGGCGAGGCGTGCGAGGCCCTGATGGGTTTCGCACGCAGTTTGTTTCAGTTTTCGTCGCTACATCAATTGTCATTCGTGGCAATATTTGAAAGGGAAGTTAGCTAAAAGGATTAGAAAGAAGCGAGCAAAATAAGAGGATGGCTTGGGAAAGCTACGTGGCTGAAGTCATGCCCTCCCCGTTTTCCGTATGGTTCCGCTACAGTGTACTTGTTCACTAGTTCAATTTGGTTTCGCAATTCAGAGACGGCCATCTTAGCCTAGTGTACGTTGCGCTGTAGGCACTCCTCCGGAACTTCGCTGCTTCTAACGGCTTCGTTTGCTCGTTTGACATAATTAGTGGTAAAACAAAAATGAAAGACGTTTACAATCTCTTGTAACGCCGGAATAGAGCGCAGCTCTTGAGGAGAAGGAGGAGAAGGTTCGGAGAGGAGGGTATGCCCCTCCACCTCATCCGTACCCTCCTGTGCTGCTCCTCTCCCATTTAGCGAAAAATTTCGCTGAATTTCCCGCTAAATTTAGCGGAAAAACTTCCCCACTAAACTTAGCGGGAAACTTTTATCCGCTAAATTTAGCGGGGAATGTACTTCGCTGAATTTAGCGGAGAAATTTTTTCGCTAAAGTTAGCGGAAAAAGCTTTTTCCAAAATTTAGCGGAAAATTTTCCCCGCTAAATTTGGCGGGACAATTTTCCCTTAAACTTAGCGGGGAAGTTTTCCCATAATGCAACGCATGGTGACGTCACGAGTGACGTCGCCGCGCTCGTGACCTTGTGACGTTACAGGGGACGTCACGTGTGACGTCATTATGGGAAACTATCCATAATCCAACGCGCAGTTACGCCGAAGCTGACGGCGACGGCGACGCCGCTCAAGCCAGAAACGGGCGCCTAAGAGCTGCGCTCTAAAACGTCAATGCAACCAAGATGTTCTGCACGTTTGAACTGGGAGACGGAACTACAGGCGGCCTTCGCTGCCGCTGAAGCTCAATCCACTCAACAACGTTTATTTAAAGGAACACTAAGAGGCAGGCACGTAGCCAGGATTTTGTTTCGGGGGGGGGGGGGAGGCACCAGGAGGAGGCACCCTGACAAATGCTGTATGAAGGGGAGGGGGAGAGGAGGCACCAGCAAAATGGAAGATTTCGGAGGGGGGGGGCCACGGGCCCCGCGCCCCCCCCCCCCCGCTACGTGCCTGCTAAGAGGGTATTTATGCTCGCCAAGGTTTTTATTTGTACATGACATATGAGATCCCCACTACCCAGAACACTATTTGCGGTTCCAAATTCGTTTTTTTCCGCCCGAAGACCGCCGATCGAGAACTGGCCGGTTTGAGTCGCGCTCACTCTCTTCTCCGTGGTCACGTGCCGTTTTTTAGGATTTAGACACAGCCACCAAAGACAATCAAAGTCGGGGGTCATCAAAGGCACACCCTCAATACTAGAAATGGACAAAAAATATGATACCCATTTTTCGTGGCTTCTAAAAAGCTGCAAATACGTTGATCAAAAAAAAAAAAAAAGATAACACAGCCACGTGAGTTTAAGTATCTCTCTACTCTATATTTCTTTTCCTCCCTAGTCCAGTTCCGGTTTCAAGCAGTTGCGATTTGGACTTTATTAAAAATATACGTGACGCTGTAGCAAAATATTGATGGGGTAGTCTCCTGTCACCATAATCAACCACCTGGAATTTTTTTTTTTTTGGGGGGGGGGAAGGGAAGGGGGGGTCGTTAGTGTTTTTTAAAAGCTTGTTCAACCGGTCTACTTCAAAAATCGTCAGGCGACCCGACCCCCACAAAAATCGTCAAATTGAACCACCCGGTACTCGTCGGCCTGATGATTGGTAATTTGGACACCGGCCAAGCCAACATCACGACTTTCCTCTTCGCCTCCTCCAATTTTCTCTGACGTCCCACGCCACCTGCCAATGGTGTGCATGCTGCATGTCTATCTGTTCTCCGCAAATTACTAAAACATACGCGCAGATTTCTCAATTATATCTATTGCATCCTTATAAAAAAATAAAAAAACATGTTGCCAGACATTGTCGAGTTATTTAGAAATCTTCACGGCAATCCTATATCAATATATTGATCCATCGCGAGCCGAAACAAGCACGAAGCAGATATCATATCCAGACCTGAAATGCCTTTGCACATACGGAGGTATGGTGTTTACCGCGTCCAAAAAAGCGGTCCCTCGATTTCCGCCTGATGTCGTCATAGAACTGTCGTGCTATCGCCGGTCGTGACCCTGGCGGTGTCCCAGAAGCTGTGGTGGATGTGGCGGACGCCTGTTCTGCTGCAGGTCGCTCTCCACTGTGGCAGTCCACGGAAGATACAGCAGCCGGGAGTTGGGACGCCGTGACGACAGCGACACTCGCGTTCCCTTGTGCTTTTCTCCAGCATTTCTACGACCAACCGCCAGGATCGCGACATCCAACAGCATGACACTCCGACTTCTGTGACGTCATTTGTTGCCACTTCGAGACTACTTTTGATGTATGGGCGGGATAGGACGCTATAGACACACCAGTCGCAGACGCGCTCCAGGCACCATAACGGAGCTCTCCCAGGAGGTCTTCCCACAGTCTGATCACAGCAGATGCCTCCTGCTCGGACCATGGTTGACTCGGGGTTCGCGGTGCCGCGGCCGACTGCATACTACAATCCGAAGTTCGCGGTTTCGCGCTCCAAGCGGCACCCTTATTGCACTGGCACTCGGTCTGCTGGATCAAGAGTAGTAAGTTCACGGATCACATTCGACGTCAAGTGCGTTCTTTGATGAGTGACACTAAAAGTCACCTTGTGGCACCGCACGAGTTACACTAGGGGCGAAGGGCACTCGCTTCAAGTGACACTAAATTAGCCAGTCTGACAGGGGTGTTACTCTAGGTATGACCCGAACATGTGTTGTAGACATTGGAAAGAAAACAGTCAAAAAGTCGGATGACCATCTTTAGGCGTTGGTGTTTACCTTGCTGTTCTTTCTAATTTGATAGGATTTGCACATCAGTGTATCTTAATTCAAGTTAAACAAAAATTGCCTCCTTCAGCGAAGCTTACTGGCCGCGAATTTTGTTACTATTTGGGTCGGCGCTCTTGCGGTAACGCACCCTATAAGGAAGATTCTGATCTAGAAAGAGTGGATACACTCGATAAAATCGGGCACTCAATCGCTTCAGCACCTGCTAAATGTTACAGGATTTATGACTACAGACTTTAGTTCTCTTTAAGAACAACTACAGTAATATCGTAATTTTTTACCCTGGAGTTCAAATAATTTTGACAATGATATTATAAACGACTTAATATGCATCAGAACCACTCCCGGAGGAAACATCACGAGAAGTGCCCATATTTGGTTTCCCATATACTGCGTAACCTTGACTATAGTACTACAATACTGCCCAGTATTGCAATATACTCTAAGTACTGCAGTAACAAATACTGCAAAACCCCAAGTCAGTTCGGAAGTGTCAGTCAGTCAGTCAGTCAGTCAGTCAGTCAGTCAGGTGAACCAAGACCCTTTTGGATCAGGGCGGGTACTCTGGAAGAATACCTCTGGTTCAGTAGTAAAATAAAATAAAGTGTTCACTTAGTGGAGATTCACTTCGAAGTCTACGGCCGTTGAGTTTCCGTTTTCGTGTTGCGACAAAGTCTCTCCCACATCACCAGGCGACGCCCCGTGTCTTCTTCCGTTTCCCTCTGCGCGCCGTCGTCTGCGTCCGTGAGTCCCAGCGCACGTTCCAAGCTGTCGCCTGGAGAGTTTTTCCTGGTGTGTTCGAGACGTCTGCATCGGCTGACGACGTGCTCGATTGTCTCTGTCTTCTTCTCCGCAGAGTCGACAGGTTGGGTCGTCCCCGTACAGCTCGCACTTCCGGCTCTGGGTCAAGAGGCAGCCCGTTCGCGCCTGAAAAAGCAGGGCGCTGGCTCTGTCTCCCCTATATCGGTGGTACGGAGCCGGCTCACTCTTGTGCCTTCGGTAGAGCTCGAGGCTCTGTTTCCTCTGGATCGCCCTCTGCCACTGCTGGATTCCGGCCTGTGTCACCTCTTTGCGAATTGTTCTGGCCCATTCTCTCTCCGTGGTCGCCTGTTGCCTGTTGAGTGATGTCCCAGCTGTACTCCGGAGCTCCTATGGCTGTTTAGCTTCTTTATCCAATTTGTTCTGGTTCCCTTGTATCTAATGTGGTAATACATTCTTCGTGCATAGTTCTCTTCCGGAAGGAATTTCAGTCTTCCCATGTACTGCAGCTTGGATCTGGCCTCTCTGTTTTGGTGCGTGGACCAACCCATCTCACCTGTCACTGCTGTGTTAGCCGTGCAGCTGCTTCCTCCCAGTAGCCACCTCCCCAGCTCGTACTGGTGTCGGTCCAGGCCTTTGATCCCGGCCGCGCTGTATGTGAGTGCGTCATTGGCGTAGGTAACAGCCGGGACTGCTAGAGTTTTCCAGAGAATTCTGCCCACCGAATACTTGTTGTATGAATGTCTGGCAAGGTGCCACACTGCCCCCTTCAACTGGTTTGATTTTGCTACCATGTTCCTTTCATGTTGAGCCAGATAGTCCTTATCACTAGTTATGGTTACACCAAGGTACTTGTAGCTGGTTGTTTTTTTGACTACGTGGTTTTGCAAATAAAAGTCCTGGTCGCCTTCTGTGTTGAAGCTCATCCACTGTGTCTTTTCGGCGTTGAATTTAAAGTTGTCCCTCGATGCTTCTTCCGTACAGATGTTCATCAGGTGTTGCATATCTGCTGCCGTTTCCGCCATGAGTACCACATCGTCCGCAAAGGCCAGGCATGGGATGCGTGTGTAGTCTTCGTCTCCATCCTTGGTGATCGTGCTGAGGCGCAGCCCGGCTCCCTCCTCCTCCAGTCGCCCGAGGAGGTCGTTGATATATACATTGAACAGTGTTGGTGACAGGGGGCACCCCTGCCTCAGTCCAATAGTGATCGGCACTGGTCTTGAATTGTATTCTCCTAGTGTGTAGCAGGCCTCACATTCCCTGTATAGGCCCTTCAGGAGTTTCACGCTGTTCTCATCGATCCCACTTTTTCTGATTTTTGTCCAGAGTGTCTGATGTGGTACTGCGTCGTATGCTTTTTCCATATCCAGAAACGCCAGGTACAGCTTGGAGTTCTGTGTGTTTTTTAATTCTATTGCCTGGGTTAAAGTGAATAGGTTGTCACTTGTTCTTCTGTTTTGCCGGAATCCATTCTGAGCTTGTACTAACATGGCATTTTTTTCAGAGATATTCTGCAGTCTATAGTTAATTATACTGGTGAACAACTTGCAGACATTACTTATGATTGATATTGGTCTGTAGGCTCCCAGGTCTTTTGGGTTTGTCTGTTTTCCTTTGTGGTATTAGCTTTACTTTTGCTTGTTTCCAGTTTTCCGGGATTTCCTTCGATTCGAGTATTGTATTAAAGCATGTCCTGAGGCTGTCCTGTGCCTCTTTTTTTAGTGCCTTGATGAACTCGTTGGGGATATCATCTGCTCCTGTTGCCTTTCGGTTTCTCAGCCTTTTTATTTGCCTCTTCATTTCCATGCTCGTTATGGGGTCCATTATGGAGTGCTCTTGTCCTTTCTTACTCTCAGTGGTTTTTGATCCACTGTTTGCCTCCTCTGGAATTCGCTTTAGGACTTGTTGTTGTTGTGTAAAATATTCGGTTAGCCAGTCTTCTGCCTCTTTCTTGTCCTCTAGGTCTTTGCCATTTTTTTGTAGTATTGGTGCCTGGTCCGTTTTTCTACTCGATTGGGTCTGCATCGAAGTAATTAGTTTCCAAAATTTTTCGCTAGCCTTTTTCCTTCTTTTAGTATGTCTTCTTCCGTCTTCCTGCTGAACTGCTCTATTTTTGCAGCTACTAGTGCCTTGACTTGTGCTTTTTGTTCTTCAAAGCATTCCCACAGGTAGTCAACCCGTGCTGGAGGATAGCCTTTACGCTGTGCCCACCTGTGTTGTTTGTTGATCTCTTGCCTCCTCCTGATTGCATCCTTTACTTCCTTGTCAAACCATGGTTTTCGGTTTTGTCGCCTTCCTTTCCTGGTTTTCCCTATATGTTTGTTTGCAGTTTTGCAGATTAAACTGATAAGTTCTTCATATGTGTTCTCTGCTTGAATTTTTTTCTCCAGTTCTGATGCTAATTCATCTATCTTCTCTTCTGCTCCTAGCTTCCAGTGGCTTTCCTGACTGTGCATCTTTGTTTCCTTTTTTGTCTTTGATTTTTGGTGTTAAGTTTTATCAGGATTCTGTTGTGGTCACTGCCGCAGCTGTTTACCTTGCTCTCATCGATGTGCATGGAGTCAATTTTTATGTTCATTCTGCTTGCATTATTACTTATGAGCACATAGTCAATTGCTGTCTGCTGATTTCTGCGGCTCCATGTTGCTTTTCCCTCACACTCTGGCTCCAGGTTGACTATCCTTAAGTCATGTTTCTTAACTAGTTTTCTCAGTCCTGCTGCTCCGCTTTCTCGGCCATCCAGCTCCAGTATATGACAGTTGAAGTCTCCCACAATCATGATCGGCTCATTTTCAAAAGTTGTGCAGATATCCTTTGAGATGCACTCGTAAATGGAGGTATTCCACGCCTGGTCTTCTTTTGCCGTAGCCATGTAGACTGTGCATATGTTTAGTTTTCTATTTCCTTTTAATGTTACAGATATCCATGTATGTTCCCTGCAATTCTTTTCCTGATGTGTCTCGTTGCATTCAATCTTTTTGTGTAGTATCATGAAGCCTACTCCTCCTCCCTTTTTTTCCCTGCTTGCTCTGTTACTGCCTCTCCATTCCCATTCATCGTTTAGCTGGGGCCTCTCTTGTTCTCGCAGTTGGGTCTCGGTTACTGCATATATTTGAATTTCTTCCTTTTCTGCATTGTGTTGAATTTTCTCCCATTTTAGTCGACTTCCCCTTGCATGTTGAGTACCCCGATTTTGACTGCCTCCGATTGTTTTCTCCTTTTACTTCGTCTTGTCCCGGCTCGCCTCCTCTTCAGTACCTGGTTCTTGGGTGTGCCAACTTCCTGTAATGAGGGCTCTCCCATTTGGTCCACAATGGTGTTCCCTGGTCTTGTTCCCACCTCTGCCCCCCATGGCATGGGCAACTCCTGCCCTGGCTGTCCCAGGGGGCTGCATGGTCTGATCTCCGCCCCATTCCTATGGCTTGCCATCCTGGCCTTCTGTATGGCAACTTCAAATGTCCCTTTTTTCCCCATTGGGCCTGCTCTCTTCCCTGTGGTGCGTTGTTGGGAGTGCTCCCGGCCCTTCTCACCTGCGACTTTCTGGTCATTGTCTCTGTCGGGTCTCGTTTGCCTCTGGCTAAAAAAGCCCGTGTGCGCTTGGCCAGTTGTCCACCCACCGCCTCGCTGGCGGCTTCGGTGTAGTGTTCGATGTCGAATGGACATTTTATTTTCTCCTTCGTCCAACGTAAGTCCACCAGCTCCAGGTTTCCTGGTCCCTTGGCACACAGTGTTTCCAGGCGGTCATTGTACTCCCTGAGGTTTTCCAGTGTGGCCTCGCCCATGGCTGTGATCTCAGGTTGCGTGCAGATGTGAATGGCTGCTCTGGGGAGCTCGGTTGCCATTTGCTCGGTTGTCTTGATGGTCTCGTCGAGGGACTTCAAGTTAAGGCAGTCATTGGGCCCAGCGTGGGCTATAACCATGGTGGAGTCATCTGGCTTTGCAGCCTCGATCACTTCTCTCACCTCCTTCACACCCTTTCCTGGGAGAGGAATTACCATGCCCCTCTCATCCCTCGAGACTTTTCGTCGGTAGTTACGCTTAAAGCGGTTTACATTGGAGTCGCCCACCACCATCACCCGTCGTCTGTTCCCTGGTGTGGGTGTTTCAGGCATTTCCTTGTTTTTTTCGGTGGGTGTTTCCCTTCCCTCCAAGGCAAATGATCTGTCCTGTTCTCCTGATGCTCTTGGGTGGCCGAATCCCATTTGCTGTCCTTCCTGCTCTTTTTGTTTGAGGTCCTCCAGGAGCTTCGTCAATTGAGAGAGCCGTTTTTCCAAGTCCTGCATTTCCAACAACGTTGTGTGCTCCCTGGTTGTCATTCTTGTCACCAACTCCATGGTGCATGGCCTCTAACGCGTTCCCAAACTTCTGGTTCAGTTCTCGCGTGTGCCTCTTCATTGCCTCTTCCGCTCTCTGCTCCAGCTTCTGCTCCAGCATCGCAATTCGCATGCACGGTCTGCATTTGTCAGCTCTCAGCCTCGCCATCATCCTCTTTCCGTCCCACCTGTTCAGTGAGGGAGCATCCTGCGCACTCGCTGCACACCGTGATCAACGCCGACCACGGCTGTTCCTCATAGCATCTTCGATCAACTCGCACCGGAATCGCCCTGAAACCAGCACAGTGCACAGCGCTCCTCGGTCGTGCAGCGCGAAGTCGGTGCAACATCGAGGACAAACTGCGCCGCGCCGGTGTACCGCGGCGAGCTCCACCTTGCGTCACTTCGCGTTTTGTTTGTTTTTTCTTGCGTAGGTCAGCGCACTGTGCCCGTCTGCTGTCAATGTCTCCTATTCTTTTACTCGCTGATTTTACGGTCCCACACAAATGAACACCGTGGACGTGATTGTCGATGGGGTCACGAAGCGGGTGACAATTCCACATGTATATGTTGGCCACCATTGTTGGTTCAAGAAAGAGAAACGCCAGATAATAGCCGTACCTCGCTGTCATCGAAACACCTCGCGACGCTTTCCACGAAGTTCGTACCTTTCAGGCGCTCCTTGCCACCGCAGCGATCGCCGGTAATCGCGGCGATGGTAAGAAGCTCGTCGTCTCGCCGTCAGAAGAGCTGAGGAATTCATCTAGTGCAGCTGCAAGACGTGTTCATTTTTGCAAGATCGCCATCTCGAGAGCCTGCGCGTCCGTATACTCCCGCCATCTTCTCGATTCCCGCTCCTGGCCGCAATGCCTGATGGGACTGCACCCCGGCGCACCGTCAATTTTCTCGGTGCGCGTTGGGGCAACGAAAAGCCGCACCGGGAAAGTGCGCTTCGGTGATCGAGGACTTCCGGTGCGCACCGGTGCACTTGATCGAAGATGAAGGGGCGCACCTCACTGCCCCGGTGCGCACCGGTGCGGATGATCGAGGATGCTATCAGTTTCCATGCTTGCGTGATCTCTGAGCAGACTAATCAAAAGTTTTCCATCCCTCTCTCACCAGCTGGTTGTCTGGCCGTTCCGTGGTTCCCGGCCTCAGTATCGCGGGTCAGAGCTGTAATTGTCGTTTTAGAGTTCCGTCTCCGAGGCTCCGCTTCGTCGTCCCGCGCTTAATGGTGGTCAATGCACGCTTCCACTATCACTCACTCGCACAGACACAAGCACAAACAAGACAGACCTAAACAAGAAACCAATTAAACTCATTAAACTCGGCAGGGTCTTGTTTCTTCCGCCATCCTAAAGCCGGTGTTTCTGCTCCAGACGCACCGATAGATGGCGCCAGTGTGTAATGTCGTTGTAATTAGTCGCAACGCAATCGATCAAACGCAAATGCAAATCTGTGAACCAGTTATGAATGACAACGTTTTCAGTGGATCACTTGTGACGGACGTTTATTTCTAGCTTAGGTTGGCGTTTTACTTTGATAAACTACAAGCTCCGTTCATTCTTTCACTGTAACTGGTCTGAGAACATCCAATATTAGCGCTTTTTTTGTGATACCATAATACTCTCGAAAAAAGTGCGCCCAGAAAACGAATTCACTCCAAACAAGTGGAAAATATGAAACGGTCGAAGCGGTACTTAAAATAATACATGCATCAGAAACGCACGAAGAGAAGACATCACATGAAGCAACATGCCGCAAAAAAAGTTGTTGAAAAACTTGCACCATTTATGTACAAATTTATGTTGACAAGAGAAGCCTAAATTCGACAAGAAAACGGCATAGGAGGGCAAGGAATCTGATTAAATTTATATATGTATTTATTACTGCACAAACAAGTTATATGTATTTATTATGGTACAAACAGGTTACTCTAAGTTTATTTGAATATCCCCCATATGATACCCAGTAGCGTTACCAAAGGCAGTTTCCGAGTGAAACTCAAAAGAGACAGTCATGTTCTCATGATGCCACGGTGGTTAAAGATTACGTATTTTAAAAAATTAAATAAATTAATCAAATTTTTTATGTAAGTCAGGTTTTTAATATTATATTAATTTGATTTAAATCACTGGAAAGGTTTTAAATAAAGCATCACTGTAAATCAGGCGTGTTTCGTTGAATATTTAAATCATCGCGATTTTTATTCTCAACCCTGCATGACACGAGTACCACCCAAAATTAAAAGGCCCATGAAACGAATTTTGGGCTGGAATGAATCAATTTAGATTGGGATTTCACTAATAGCACACCGTTCAGTGGGCCAAAAGAAAAAAGGTAGAAAGTCAAAAGCCTGACTTTCGGTACGAAACTTCGAAAACACAGCGGACTATTTTGTACCTCCTCCCCTTCGTAAGCTCTCTGCCTTTTCACTATGATACATCCGCGGTCCCCGCAGCGCGCCACCGGGTCCAAACGCACGTCAAACGACACCGGATGTCCCTTATTCCCTCATCCCTAAGCTGACATTGTGGTGGAAGCTACGCTGTTACCGGACCAATCAGCCGCTTCCCTCTCATCAACTGACCTCATTCTCTGCGCGTGGGTATGCACGAGAGGCGCGTGATCACGCGGCAAAAGGGTGGCTGGCCCAGCCAGCACGTAGCTTCCACAGCACTGTCAGCTTCGGGGTGAACAGGGTGGGGAAAGCAACTTGGGAAAGCAATTTTTTTCTGAAGTTTGAGCGACGGGCTCATCTTCTACACGCAACATGAGACATGGTTGCTTATGTCGTTGTCAGAATCGTATCAAGCAGACGGTGAGAGAATGACGCGTAAAGTGTACGCAGATCAGATCAGTTCCACGAGTACCCGACGGATGGCGCCGGAGTATTCCCCGGTTGGAAGCTGCAACAAGCGGCTGCAACGCAGTCGACCCCAGTCAAAGGTAAACATGGGAACCAGCCTTACACGTCGGCGTCTTGGTTTGCAATCATCTTATTTAAATGGGCACTGCCAAGGGACGACGAAAACCAAATGACGCCTCGAAGGGCGTACCTATGACGGCCAAAGCCTGGCATTTCGACGACGGAGCCATGAGTGCCCGGTCGCAGATTGGGGGCGCGAGTATCTGGTGCACACAGAATCAAAGAGCCAATTCTCGGGGAACCTGGCCGTCAGCGCACAGCTTTTGCAGCGGCGAGGACCCGAAGCACACTTCTTCGCTCGGGAGAAGTGCGTTTCGGCGTCTCGCCGCAGCGGGGCGCCAGTCACGTGGCTCTCCTCTCCATCCGTTGTCTGCTGCTCGTGGCGCTACCTTTTCCATTTCGGCGCCCGCTTCTCGTGGCGATCTGCCAGGCTTTGTCAGTATATAGGATGCTATAATTGTAGAAACCAGTCTGCACACAACTTCGAAACATACAGATGTACGAAGAACACATATTTCGAAAGTTCTTGAGGCGCGCGCCTGCAGATAATTCTGTCATCACGTCTGCAGAGAAACACCGTGTCTTTTGTGTGACGTACACGAGCAGCGTGAATGCGCGGCGTCAGGCTCGCGGCGGAGGCGCGGCAAAGGCCGCGTAGTCGGCCACACCGTACGTCTGCGTCGTCTTGAACCTCGGAAACACGGAGAGCGCGTCTTTGGTCGCACGTCCCTGGACACGGCCCATGCTGAAGCCATCGGCGAATTTCTTCTTTTTGCCTCGTCCACGGCAACGTACTTGCCCGGCGCTTCGATCAGCTGCCCTTTGCCCGACCAGCCCAACTCGTGCGGTAGCCCGGGCCTGTTCTCGTCGAGCGTCTTCCTGGGAGGAAAGGCTCGAAGGCGAAGAAGTACTCCACGTCCAGAGACACGGTCTTGAGCGACGCGTCTGGATGGCGGACTTGCATCAGTTCGTAGGCCACCCGGCAAAACTGCAAGGAAATTCGATACGCCTTGAAACGATTTACGTCAAGTTCTTTCTGAAAATGCAATACGGCGAGCAAGTGTTCTAAAATATTTCTTTGGCACATTGGAACGCGAAGACGGGCACGCCAATCAACGGGTCACTAAGCTCAATGGAGGATCTAGCTTCTCTGCTCGAGGGCAACTACTTGCGCTCGAGCACGCAATGCCCAGGCAACGCTGTATCTTGCTGCTAAGACTTCTGAACCTTCGATTTCCTAAAACGGTGGGTTTTCCACTTATCAGGTTATCTATTCACCCATCCATCTCAAAATCCCGCGCAAGCTTATCGCTGCACGGAACTAGCATCCGTCACAGTAAACTTTAAAAAAAAAACTCACTTTTTTAAAGGAAAAATATGTTTCGGTTTTTTTTTTCTTTTTTTATAGTGTCATCATCCACAAGGCTTGAGCGAACGACTGCGTTACAGCCGCCTCCCTCCCTCCTCTTCCCCCTGCTTTGTGCAGCAGAGGTGGACACCGGCGCGGAGGGCGAGGGGGGGGGGGGAGAGACAGATCCGTTTACAACAGTGCGATTTGCTCGTTTCTATAGTTACAAAAAAAAAAAAGATTAAAGAAACACCCTTTGTGGAATTTTTTCCCTCGCTCTCTCCCCTCGCTGTCTGAAAGTTCCTGGCCCACTTTTGTACACAGAAGTATCTTTCGCTTGATTAGTCTTTAATTCCCTAAGGTAATAATAAAAAACATTAAAAAGTTTTAAACCTGAAAGAAAAACTAATAAACACGAAACCTTTTTTTTTCCATAAAAATTAAGAGCTACTGCTGGTAAGAGGCAGCAAGTGATTATAACCAGTGTGCTGGTAACCGGTGTCCTGTTCCACATAGTGAAGTAAATCAGTCTCTGGTAATAGTATGAACCGGACTGTTACTAAAACCGGCGTAAAGATGAGGGGTGTTGGTTGGCTGGTTGTGTTCCAGCAGTCCCCGTTCGCATGCTGTAGTTTGTAAAAGCCGATTGACTACCATCTCCGACTCATTCTGCGTGTGAGATGGACATGAATAACGAAACTCAGTCGCCATGGCCAGGACTGAAGGAAATGTATCAACTAAAGGAAACGGAATCAGGTAATTTACAGTTTCAATGCCTACTCCACATGCCGAAAATTAAGCTGCTTCGCGCATCAAAACACTATATGAAACCACTCTGTAAATGTCTATCTTTATCGAAGCTTGTTAGGAGGTTTATCATACATCTCTGCCAAACTTATATGTACTCGAACACAAAAGTAACGTTCGTTATTTTTGAAAGGTAACGGTAGCGGTATATCGTTACGTTTGTAAAAAAGTAACGTAGCTCAATAACGCGTTCATTTTTTACCAAACTAACGAGTAACGCTATTTCGTTACTTTTTTCGGTAACGGGCACAACACTGTTTAACAGGAACCACTACCCGAATGCTCGTCTAAACATTAGAGAGTCTCATAACAGGTGGAAGCATTAGGCCCCCTGAGCAGCTTGGTGTTTCGCACTGCGCAAGCGCAGAAGTTCTGCGCAGGCGCAGTGCGAGGCCCAAGCTGTTTGGAGGCTCCAAGCGTTGGGACTATATTCTAAAGCTCTTCATTGATTGTCACAAGCCCGAGCCAAGTGCTCGCACAGTGACGGTGTAAAATATATTATATATATTCAAATAACGTCATCACAGGATAGTCCCCGTCAATATGATAATATTGAGATCTCCGTCACTCCGTCTCCAAGTTTTGCGACAGAGAGTCTGAAAAAAAAATGTAAATTTTTATCCTCGAGACTGGCTTAGTCTCGAGGATAAAGATTTACATTTTTATCCTCGATACAAAAGAACTTCCCGGTCTGTGGCGTTGCGTAAGGTCATACTTGGGTCAAACTAGTGCCCGAAGGTTGTGTAAACATTTAAATTCAATATAATTGCACGGCCAGTTTAAAGTTGTACTAAGTATCACTAAAAGTTACAGGTTTCTAAGAAACTAAAATTCTATTCATTGCTAGTTTAAACTGATTTTGTGTGCTGCACTATTTTGTGTTGCGTCGTCACCGGATAGACAACACAAAAATGCGCTCGGTGGTCGCCCTACTGACACATCGTACAAAATAACAGTATGAAAACACCACCTAAGGCGTGTCTCTTCTTTCTAAAACAATTCCGCCACACCGATTTTGAAAAAAAAAGACTTTAGATAATTTCGAAGCACATACATCTGCATGAAGCCAAGTTGCTTCGTATAATGCTTGAGGACTATCCGCCGATATTTTTGTGATCACGTCTGCATCGACCTTTGTGTTGTTGTTTTTACATGATATATAGAAGTGGTTTGACTGTGGCTTAATGTATGTTGAAGTGTTTCGCTCACCCCTGACGACATGGTGCAGACAAGGAAGTCTGAGTCGGCGAGCAACTGGAGATCGAGCAGGGCATCGAAGAAAGTCGACTTGCTGCGCTCCGCGGCCTTGCGTGACGACCTCTTGTTGGTAACCACTTCGTACTCTGGAAATCTGCGCATTACGTGATCGCTTAGAAGGGAACTTTTTGATCACTTCATAAACAGACGTACTTGTAATAATAATTCATCACGCGTTCAAAAAAAGGAAGGAAGAATATATCTAAAACTAATATTAATAACTTTTAAGAGCATTTCTTGAAGGCAAGTAAGTTTCTTTCATGTAAGAGTGTTCGTATATTTTGTTCCGTCAAACAATGCTGTCCAAATGTCTTAAATAACCAATGACATAATATTCAACTCCTTAAAAGTGCGAGATATCTTCAGTTGAACTACTCCGTCATATAGTTCAAAAAATAAACTTTAGTAACTGTTTGCGTTGTAGTTTTACAAGTAACCCTTTACTCATGCAGCAGTTGATTTGTGATCGTTAATGACCAGCAGTTGTCATTAAAATCGCAAATTGTGCAATAGTTAAATCGGTTCCTTTTGGAAACATACATATAAGTTGTTTTTGTGAGTCCAAGCTACGCATAGCCGAACCTTCCAATACTGAGCGAAAACATACAGGTATGTACACTGCGCGACACTGCTAGCGCGAAGGCAACATTGGGACGTTTTTGTAGTTTACTTCGAAAGGGTGTTGGGGAGCATAAACTTTCACACCTTAGGTCAGTGCACCAAATGACTACTTTCCACCAGACTATAGTTTTTTTCAGCCTAAGTCTAGACGCACCTGCCGCTACGAGCTAACGGGACCATTAAAGCAGCATCAAAAGCGAAAGTCACTGGGCCTTTCCTGTTCACGATTGGTTGAGCGACGATAGAACACGTACAGAAACAATGAAGAACATCGAGGTGGTGCCCTTTTGATGCTGCCTAGTTGGTACCATCAACTTGTAACGTCGGCGGCATGAGGACTTCAGGTGAAACAATGTATGATAATTCTGATAACATCCCCTTGATTAAGAAAACAAAAGAAAACGGCGGTATCCTGTCCGCGCTAAGAGTGTCGCGTTATGGAACGGTAAAAAAGAGAAGGTTATACAGTTTTCACAGAGCGCACGCAACGAGCAAACGTTCCGTTGCACGTCATCAAAACGTTCGAGCATTGCTTAAAAAGCCTCTGACACGCCAAAAAAAAAAAGATTTTTTTTTCATGCTAGGCGTGTAAATGGCGTATCAGGACATTACAAAAATTGTTTCACTATAAAGTTGCGTAGTTTTTTTTTTTATAAAAAATAGAAAAACGAGGCTCAATTCAAAGTTCCCGCCGTGCACTGTGACGTAACAGTGTACCGCAAGGTGTCGGGGCGGTCAGAAGGGAGGCATCGACCTACGTCACTAAAAGTGGGTTCACCGGAAGTCACGGGAGTTTCACTCCTCGTGCTCTCCGCGACCGTGCCTAAGATCTTTTTTTTTTCTGCTTTTCGTACGAGCGATTGTAGAAAACGAAGTTTCAGTTCCACTAGCTCTTACCGCTGCACCGTTGGTTAGTTTGCGTGCTGTAAAATTTGAGGACGAAGAGTAAGTGGATCGACGTGATAGAGGTCAATGATGAAAGCGTTGCGAGTACAAGCCAGTGTACGAGTGCATGCCGTCAGTCCGATGATACAGAGCTATACTGGGCGCAAAACAAGCTATCAAGTTTTGAGAAAAAAATTTAGAACGCTCGCAGAAATTAGGATTGTTAGCATACGACACGCCCGATCGCATTGCTGAAGGTTCAGACACCGAGATCGTTGAATCATCAGACACTCTCCAGGCTAAAGATGCCTGCCGTCTAAAGAATACGAACCGGTTTGTGTACCAAGTACAAGTAAACGTCGAGCACAAAGTACGTATTTTGTCTAGAACATGAGTAGAACTTGTTTACTATACTTCAGGGGATCGGTGGCCGACAATAAAGGAAAAAAAAATCGGTGGCCGAGTGGGCTAAAGCGCACACCCAGCTTGACGCGCGTGGAGCGAAAGCTCGCGCTGCAGAACCCAGGGACCCTGGGTTCGAGCCCCACCCCTGCCCGTTTCGATCTGGATGAGCATCGTACCGGCGTGCGGTCGTGTATCACTACAGCGTGGTGCACGTTAAAGACCCCAGGCTAGCGGTTGTACTGCACTGGCTAAATTGCTCATCTACAGCGAGTGACTCGTCGCAACTTTAAAATGGCTGACCAACTACACGCTGTATAATTATCCCCACAACCCAATTTTTACTATACTTCGTTTCAGCTTCCGTCCGAGCGCAGCCAAAGCTACGTGTGGCCGGAGCCAATCACGCGCCGGCAATAGGTCACGCGATCTTGCATGCACGTTTGTATCACTCCGCTGCGCCGCTGGCCGCCCGCGCTCGCCGAGTATTTCGTCTGCTACGGGTGTATCAAAGGTATCGTCTGCTACAGGTTTAAAAAGTGCCCTTTCACGTTCTGATATTTAGTCACAGGGGATGTCAGTACGTAGGCTGGCCGCTGGCGTCTGTGTCCGAGCTTTCTACCTATTCGGCATTTCGGCATAGTTTCGAGATGTAAGTACACATTGCAAGGTGCCCAATGACCCCGCCATTGATGTTTCCTTGTCTGGATATACCAGCGCTCGAGGCGCAGTCCTTTCCACCTGCTTCTCGGCGTTCAATGTGACCGGCAGGTAAAGGGGTGCCCTGATTTCGCCGCGTATCAGTGAATTGTAGTGGCACGGACGCTTTTCTTGTTTGCTACGCAATCGCGGTACGACGTGGCCGGAGCCTCCTGCCGAATTTGAAAGTAGACATTCATCACGACCTCTCACGCCTGACGCCCAAACGTGCCTTTGCGAAAGGAAGTTTTGAAGCGACTCGGTGAGGAAAGCAGCGAAGCACATGATTCGGCCAATACGGGAAAGAAATCACATAGAAAAACCGAGCGCTGCAGCCATGTTCCCAGCGGATGTACGTGTTTTCACCAAACCACATACGTTTACATATATTAATAAAAACATAAACTTCAGATATTTAACTTCTTTCGTTGCAAATCGTTCTCAGCGGTACACATCTGGAATGTTCTGCAATGTTTACGCACAAAACAGTTATTAAAAAAAGAAAAACGTTTTGCGGACTACTTTATGGTGCGTAGGAATGGTCTTCTCGAAGTTGCGAACCGTCCTTCAGCCTTTGGCTGCGCTCGGAGGAAAGCTGAAACGAAGTATAGGTGCGCATGCGGCCGATGTATATCTCTCGGAAATGCATACAGTGTGATCTCTTCTTCAGTTGCTGGAATACCGGGACAGTCCCTCACAGAGCACCTTCTAAGGATTGTAGTTGATCACGTCAATTCACTGACTCCGCTTCTTCTACCTTTACAGCAACATTAAGCGATGAAAGCACGGTGGAAGAAATACATTTAGGTGGTGACTCTGGCCGCTCTTCCTGCGAGGAGCGAGCGACCAGATCGTGTTCGGAGCTAGCATCGAACAAGGAGTAGGCTCTGTTTCACCTTATGATGCAGCGCAGGAAAGGCTACAAGCGCGAGCTCCTTGCTCTGGGGCACATCCCGGCGGCACATGCTCTCGTGACTTAAGAGCAGCTGCGAACGCTATGAGCTCGCGCTTCTAGCCTTCGCTGCGGTACAACATAAGGTGAAACAAAGTATAGCTTTTCCGGGCCGCCGCGGAGGGCGCTGAGGTGTGAGCACCATTATGAAGGCACTCTAAGCACCGTGGGTATGAGGTCTCTCTTCGGTGGCCGCGATGTCGGGGGCGTAGCTTGCTCGCCTTTTTCGCGGTGTGGTCAGGGGTGGATTTAGAGGGGGGTCGGATGTCCTGACCCCCTCTTGATTTTTGGATGTGTAAAATTAAGGGCGTGAAACGAGGGAGAGGGGGTGGGGGAGGGTTCCTAATCATATGGTACGCTGACCAACACCTGACCCCCCTTAGGAAATTCCTGCATCCGCCCCTAAGTGTGGTGGTAATGTGCGGTCAGTGGCTGGCCTCATATTTTGCAGGTGCCACCATCGTGCACGAAGATGAACCTTAACCCGTAAAGAAGTTATGCTATAAGGATGGGAAAGACGTGCTTCGTTTCCAACTGCAATTCGGGGTACCGGAACTGTGCAGAGCGAGTGTCCTTGTTTAAAGCTCCATCGAATGAAGCTCGCCTGGAGCAGTGGCGTCGTGCAATTCCAAGGGCCGATCGCAAGTTACTACCTAGTCTCCTCATCTCGTTGACCAAGTGAAGACCAAGCTTGACAGTCTAATTTCTGTCGAAGACTGGGAATGCGAAGATGTCTGGACAGAAAAGGCTCAAGAAACCAAAGCCGTGGACTGCATACTATATTATGTAGCTGGTTTTTCGAGTGTGAAAAGGTAAAAAGCTACTCGAGGCCCTGTATGCCGGTCCGCTTTCAGCATCGAGAATAACACTTCTGCTGAAGCAGCACTGCCAAACGTGAAGAACAGAGGAGGCCTTATACACCCAAACAAGAACCTTTTCCAGCTACTGAAGAAAGCGGAACAGTTCTTCGTGGAAAATAAAGGCCACCAAACTGTCTACTGGGACACAATCGATAGTGTTCTTGACACATGCACAATAACTTTTCCATACGCTGAACACAAAGAAGAAACAATTGCCCAGTTGCTCCACTACTACTTCAGCATGCGAATGCGAAAACACTGTAAGCACATTACCATGAGTATGAACAAACAAGCTAAAGAAAAGAAGAAATCAGCAAAGCAGCGCTCGTCATAAGAGCATGGGCGAGAAACACAGGATGTAGGAGATGGCGTTCTTTGGTAGTATGCAGTGAATTCAGCTTTTGTGTAAATTTTAAAGGAAAAACATTTGTCAGGTATTTTTTTACCTGTAAGACGGGGTGACGCCATATTGTGAGAGCATAGATAAAAAGTGGTTTATGTCCTATAACCGCTACTATTGTTTGACTTTCAGTCACTGTCATCATGTCAGTCAGTATGTCATCATACTGTGTCATCATTTCAGTCATTATGTCATCATAAATAGAAATTTGTTCTGCTCAAAAGGTTTGTATGTTCGACAGTGCAAGTTGATATTGCACGTATAAACCATCTTGTATAACCTTTATGCGCATGTAACGAATTATTTGGGCCCCACTATGTAACCTTATTATAATTTTTTTCAATAAGAAGGCAGGAGCAGGGTGGCAAAAATCACCCGACCTTTTATAAAGCCAGGCAATGTGTGTAAACAATTTACGGAACTGTTATCAAACATGCTGTTTGACAAAACATGCGAGCACGACCCAGCTGTTTATTCTATATTACTGTGAATTATTGAAAGGCCAGTAGATTATGCCGGGAAGTTTTATATTTACACGAGTATTTTTGTCACGTTAAGTCATCATCGGAATGTACTCGTTTAAAAAAAACAGAAACCACACGGGGGAAAGGGCAATTGGTGCCAGTGCCCCAACATAAAGCCATAATTTCACTACACAGTACACAGGGACCGAGTAAAGAATGCATAATTTCTTTCACAAGCCCTCTGCAAAAACGTTCACAAGCCCTTTATACTTTAGCGCCATCTATCCCCGTGCGCGTGAAGCGCGCTCGGTGCACCGAACATAATCTGGTCGCCGCGTGAGACAGAGAGTCATCACCTAAATGTATTTCTTCCACCGTGGTCTGGACCCAAGCTGAAAAGAAGTATAGAGCGCCGGCGGGAGAGCGAGCGACAGGGCGGCGCCACGACACCATGAGCGCTCTAAACTCTAAAGCCCCTCGATGTGATTGCGTTTGTCTTGCAAGTAGGTCAAATGCGCGAGTGCACGAGGCCCGTGTCTCGACCAGCCCCTGGAAGCAAATGGCGGCGCAGCACTGATATGAGCTGCCTTTGGAAGCGAATGGCGGTGGAGCACCCACTCGTGGCACGTGTCTCGCGCGTTTCCACAACAATAGTTGGCGGTACTTGTAAAAAACGCCCGTATCAAGGGGCTTTATAGCGCACGACAGGAGAGCGCCACGACATGAGAGCTCGTGGCATTAGAGCGCATGTGCGCACCTTGCGAATGATCGACATTGGAGTCTTCAACCATATTTTCACGGAGCTGAAATTTTGACACCAAGGGAGGCGTGTTTCAAACGCTTGGTATCATTTCATTGGCTGAGACGCAGACCTATGGGAAGTCTGCGAAATACAAATTTTCGCAAACTTGAAATGAAGAAACAAGGTGCGAAATTTCGGAGATGTAGTTGTTCATTGATTACCGTTCTATAATTTAAAAAAAAACATTCTAATGCTGAATGTTTGTGCAACATCGCGGAAGTAGTCGAGCATATGCACCTATGGCCGTACCCTTCAACTATAGCTTGCCCAGATTCTTTGCTACGCGAACGTAGTGGCCTTGCTGCTCCTTTGAGGCACCCCCCCCCTCCTCCAAAGGTATACATCCGCCAGCTACTGAAGTGCACTGGAGCGCACTGTAGGCTACAAGAGTCTGCCGTGCGTGCAGTTGTTGCATCAATATCATGTTTAATTCTGGCAAACGTCGGGACAACGTTGAATTAGGAACGCGCTAGAATTCAATCCGTTCGTTCCTATGATTCATGACGAAATATCAAGCTCTACTCACACATTGTGCAGTGCTGTCTGTCGCGTAACAGATAATCCAATGTATAACAGTTCAGTTACCACAGAAGGGGATTCGACACATGAACGTTCTGCCACAGGGAAAGGCACCTTAGTAACTGCAGCTCTTGTTCAGCGCTCTCGTGACGCGCGCTCTAATGACACGCCCTCTCTTGTCGCGGCGCTCTGCTGTCGTACGCTCTCGTGTCGCGGATCTCTCTCGAGTAGCGCTCTCTGCCGTAGGCGCTCTCGTGTCGTGCGCGCTCGTGGCGCCCTCCCACTTAAAATAGCTAGAAACCATTAAACATTTGTCCTTTCTGCATAGCACCAAGTATAGTCGCAGCTTAAACAAACACAGGGCACGACATATCATGTTCACGCCCCTTGCCTCCTGATAGTTTCTTTGGCATTCCAATCAGCTGATGCTGCAACCTGATTGGCTACAAAGTGATAACACGGTGCTGAGAACTCGCCGCGCCATGCGTTCTTTAAGCTGTCAGGGACTACGCGGGGCGCAAGATCGTCTGCTTTTGCGCAGGGGTTGCGGTGACATCATAACGCCGAGTTCTCATTGGCTCCGATTGGAAGGATAGTTGGTAGACCTCGAGGCAGCTAGCATTGAGGTCTACCCACTATCCTTTCATCAAAGCCAATCAGAGCTCGGCGTTATGACGTCACGGCAACCCCGCGCAAGAAGAGAACGAACTTTCGCTCAGCGTAGAGGAATTGTGACACAATGTTTGCAACATGTATACCATATGTGAATCTGACAAATCGTACTTGCTTTTTGTTTGTCTTTTTTTTTCCTATTTGAGCAGAAACACAGAAGATATATGTGACGAACGAAACTTGAAGCATCTTTCATTCGGGGTATTGATTTATCAATCGTGTCACCGAATTACGTGTGCGCGCGAGATACCGTCCCCTAAGAAAGACGTTTTATGAAGCAAAGGGTGGAGGCGAACCGATGAACTCACTTTCTTTCGAACTCGTCCATAACCTTGGGCTCGTCGGTGGCGAGGAATACTCGCTTCGTAGTGACAGTTGTGACGAGGGACAGCTTGGAGTAGAATTCCTCCACATGAAACATGTACTCCTCAACTGCATGGTACGCTGCCTCCATACTCTTATCCCGTCTTCTGATGTGTACTCTGTAAAAATAAAAATAAGAAGTTGGCTCTATATAACCTGGCCGCTTCTTCTGGCCTCAAGTTGAGAAGATGAACGCTGCTCATTTCTATTAATTTTGTTCTGCGACCGCCATTGCCCGGAGAGGAAGCCCACACGTATTTCGGAGGTTATGAACGTTAAAGATTGACTCTAAGTGGTATTTACAGAAATTAAACAAGGATCATTGCACCATCCCTTTAACAAGCAGCACGAACAAGTGGTCACGTGGTATGGTGGCAATCATGTGCCACCAATGTCTATTATAGCCAGAGGCTGGAGTTGACAAAGCACAAGGGTACGGGATATACGTTCCACACACTGGTTCGGATATTCGCGTCATTGCAGCGGTTAAGCGCGAGCCACTACTCGAATACTCGTCGAGGTATTAAGTGACAATAGCATCAAATCGTGTTACCGCTCACGCATTGCGTGGGTTCAATTTATGAGCAGCATTTGAATATCGCCACCGCGCAGTAATCTCCGTGACAACGTAGAAACTGCGATTTCCGCGACTACGTGATCGAGATTCGTAAAGGAGAGACTCAAGGAAAAAGCGTCTTTTTATTTTAAAATACTCGGTGATAAATAAGCTTCTTCGTCAGTGGTGTTGTGCGTGAGTACATACCCTTTTGCTGTTTACAAACCTGATATACCGTTTACCATTTTTTAGACCACCTGAGACTGGGTAGAAGAAACACGACGACGTTTGAGACGTCGTCGTGTTTCTTCCACCCAGTCTTAGGTGGTCTAAAAGATGGTAAACTTAAGCCCGGTTCACACAGTTGCGTTTGACTGCGTTTGACTGCGTTGCAGCAGCGAGACACCAGGACATCCGTGCTTCTTATATCGCGTGCCAAGAAGATTCCTTGAATTGGATTCCACGCTTCACACGAAGCACAGATGTGCCGGTGACTCGCTTTCGGTACTCTCCGCAACGCAGTCAAACGCACTCAAACGCAAGTGTCTGAACCGGCCTTTACACCAGCTCGCCTGCGCCCTAACTGTTTTTTTTTTTCATTATGATATACCGCTTGCTTCCCATGCGACTTCCGGTTGCTTCGTCTTTGCAAGCCTGTAGAGCTTGGTTATGTCTGAAGTGCTAGAAAGCATACATGTTACACGGAAAACAAAGGGGGAGATTTAACGAGGGCCTTCGGCTGTACAATATTCCATCTCGGAGGAGGCAAGTTGGTTTACAAGAATGTTCGAAAACTTTTAATAGATCTCGCGCTTCTTCGGTCTTTTGGCGTTCACCTGGAGAATCGGTGGTGAAACGTTTCATCGACGTTTCAAGCAGCAGTGTGAAGGTGGGCTTTGTTCATCCTTCTATATCTTCTCTGGGACGTCCAAGAATGGAGCACCGACTGGTGGCATTTGCCACAAAAAGGGGTCTGATCCCATGGGTCAAACTAGAAACGTTTGCAAACGTGGCGTCTCCACGGATGTCCTCCACGTGCAAGCAGGTACGGGGAGCGCTTTAACGTAGCTTTGGCAGGCTTGAAGTGCACGTGCTTGCTCGCACGAGCGGGAGCATGGTGGCGGCCAGACGCCTTGTTTGCAGTCGCCAAGAGTCACTGCCAAGGTGAGGACGACAGGGTGGCGCTATCCGACCGCGGCGTTTTGGCGTTTTGGCTGCGTCGGGGCCGAAATGCGCTGCGTGCGGACCTTTTCCCGGCCACTTGTCGGCTGTGTTTTTTTACAGAATTAATTGGCGTGGCATAATGAAAGTCTGATAAACCTGGATTCGATAGTCGACCCGATTTTGGAGCGTCGACGAAGGTAAATGCGCATTTGAAGTCGTTCTATTCTCACCGCAATGTTCCCGTTCGCGAGTTAATTAAGGCGTCGATTCCGAGATATTATAAAAAAATGGGGAATTTTTTTTATTTTCTTTCGTGTACAAAGTTTTCGAAATACGTGAAATGTCCACCGAGGTATCAGCAGCCGTGACGAAATTTAGCGTTTCAAGCCGCTGTGTCACGTCTGTCAAATGAATCGACGGTGAACCGCGCAGGCACTTTAACATTAAAATATGTCTGAGGACACTGGACACTTCTGGTGCAATTCCCCTGTGATTCAAGAGCAGACATGGCTGGCGAGAAACAACGCCAAAAGTTGTCATGACACAAAGCAAACAATGCATTTTTGGCACTTTACATTTTTATTCAACGTGGAAAACTAGCAATGAAATACAAAATTGATTTTAAAAGAGAGTGAGCGAAGTAACATATTATACATGTTACATGAACCATTCCTGAACGAAATATTCAGGAATAGGCAATGTAATTGTCGTAACTTCGGCAATTAAAAGTTCTCGAGAATAAGCAATTAAACATTACTTTTGTGCTAACCCCCATACAAAATGGCTTATGGCGTATGATCTTCCACATATGGTAACAAATATATCTTTCTCGTGTGTACCGACTAGAGCAAACCTAAGGGTACCCAGACACCAGTAGTGATCGTATTTGTCTTCAATGTGTAAAGACATATTTTCGATTGATCAAAAAAGATTGTGCCTCCTCACCGGATGAGTGCAGTTTGTTTGTCGGGATCACACTGTTTTAGGCAGGACATAGGTATACGAACACAGGATCGAAGTACAGCCAGGATCTTTACAGCCATTGGGAAGACCTACAAGCACTCTGAGAATGAACATACCCTATCATGGTATACCATGAAAGGGCATACCTTGCAGTCAGCGTTCTGCTTTGAAGTCTATCAGGACAAGAATGACAGTACCGCAAACAATTATTAGGTACCGTCGCATTTTGGTCACTTTACTTCAAACGGCCGGGTTAATTATAACAGAACACAAAGGACAGAAACAACCAGAGTCTAGGGAAGCATATTTTAGCCTAGCCGAATATAACCTCTTGAATACCGAGGTACACCGAACAGTCCAATGATGACACCTCCGCTAGATTTTCATGTCGTTGCATAGAAATTGCCATCAACTAAAGTGGACACCATTGTGACATTGCGACGCCAAATTTTATGGAGAGTCCATGGTATAAAGAACATTAAACTCTGTGCGAAAGGCCAGCTTCATAAAGTCGTGTTGCAACGTGCATGCAACCAGCTTAAAGGGATGCTGAACCGAAATTCGGATTTCAGAAAATAAGGCCGCAGACAGCGTTGGGTAAAGTGCATCTGAAAGGTGCTTCTAGTAAAGTACAAAGTAAATGAGACGTTATAACGTCTCATTTACGTACCAGTGTACTTAATAATTTACTTATAAGTAAATTATTAAGTACACTGGGAGCAACGTACTTGAAGTAAAGTGCTACAAATACAATGTACTTTCAAAGTAAAGTTTTAACACAATCTCTCATGATGCCCTTTCATTCCCCTATACAGAGATTTTTTTTTTAATTGGTATGCATTGCCAAGGGGTAGTCAAGGGAGCATGACCTCAAAAACAGCAGCGAATATTTAGTAAAGTCAAGTGGCCACAGAGTCGTTTTTTTTTTTTTCAGGAATGGAGCCAAATTTAGAAGACCATCTTCTGAATTTGGCTCCCCTTGCACTGGATTGTTTCACCCAAGGGGGTTAAATGTACTAGGAGAGAGCATATGACGTCAGTCCCGTAGCTTCCGCAAGCAATCCTCTCATAGAAAAATGCCCCCTCCTTAATAAAAAATAAAATATAAAAATAAGTGTACAAGCGAGCTGGTGATAATTAATCATGATGTGACACCTGCGATTGGGGTGCGAAAAAAATTAAGGAACTTTCAAATAGAAGGAAAAGACAAAAGAGAATGTCTCCAAACAATGCTCTCCTCTGTTGTTGTTTTTTTCGCACCACAGATTTAGGTGCTACATTATGGTTAATTTGTCTCTCCTAATATTTTAAACCTCCTCGCTTGCGCTGACCGACCGAGAAGTAGCAAAAGTTCAAAAAGCTACGGGAAAGCCGCTCTTAGTACAAACGGGGCGATGCGTCGTCTGCTCACGTTTCTGGTGAGAGTGGAATATCCCTCCCAGTATTTCTTCGGAGTTGACAAGGCATCACTTCGTGATACAAATTTAACAAAACCAAATTTGGGGAATGTATCTCGAAGTCGGGAATTGTACTTTCCTCGGAAAGTAGCAGAAAAAATACTTTAAGTACAAGTACACAGTTCGACGTGAGCGCGTTGGTGAAGTTAAATAAAAACAGAAAGAATAAACATAGGGACGGACAGAACATCACCACGAAAGAGGTGATGTTCTGTCCGTCCCTATGTTTATTCTTTCTGTTTTTATATACAAGTACATACTCGGAGAATGTACTTCAAGTAAAGTACAAGTTTCCTAAACCTAATTTAAGTAGCACTTTAAGTGCAATGTACTTAAAGTACTTCCCAACACTGGCCGCAGACGTGTTCAGCAGGACGCTACGAACCCCAAAACACCACTCATACAGCGATATCTCGAACGGATCGAGCGATACTTTAGAGAAGTATCGCTCGATTTACCGCTCGTCGAAGTGAAGTGCGCACACCCCGGAGTTTTCCTGAAGATGCGTGTCTCCCCTCGGAATATTCCTGTCCCAGTGAGAGAAGAGGACTGGATCCTTCGGGACGGCGAACAACGTGTGTTTTTCTTTTGCAGACCTGTAGCCTGTCGTGCATCCTGAAACGAAGCAGTGCTTCGCTCGCTGCTTTTTCTTTACGCCGGAGGTTGACGAAGCAACGTCCATAGTCTCGGCGTGTCACCTGACGGACGGACATGCAGGAACGGTTGAAATAAATTCACACGAGCGCTGAAGAACAGATGAAAGCGGGCGTGAACTCGTCGCTACCCGCCTTGCCGCACGGAAATGCCTGCTCCAGCAGCGCGCGCCTAGCATACAGGCTGACTAGAGCGCCCCTGACGGTGATTTTCCAAACCGGCCGCGGCGATGCATGGGAGAGCCGGCGCGCTCGACACACCCAACTCTCTAGCCACCCTACTTTTAGCTGTTTCGCCTCCCATGCGAGCTCCCTATACCTTCGATAACGCTTCAAAATCTTGTGCACCCTGAGCGCGCGCGCGCAGCCAAAGCCCAAATGGAACGCATGGCGCGCGTGAGGGGGGCCGAGCATTCGAAAGGCACCTCCTTTTATTCTCCCTCTTTCAGTGACTATAGTGTAGTCTTGTACGGATTACTCCAAAAAAGTAATCGATTACTATTACTATACATACTCTTGGTTAAAATGATTCAATTAGATTGCTGGATTACTTGAAATGGAAAGTAATCGATTGTTTTTGAAAAGTAACCGTCACTTTTCCGATTACTTCAGATTTTCAAAACATTATTTTGGTTCTTAAAGGGATTGTCCGGTCGAAACCGGAAGTACTTAACTTTTTGTGCTCGCTACGTCGAGGGAGCCTTCATGTAGACAAACGACATTGTTATTTTTGATATATGATCTCCCGTTATTAATTAAACCTTTCATGAGCGTGTGTACGAAACTGCACCCCGAATTTCGCCAGTGTCAATGGCTGACATCCGTAGCTGCTGCGTGACGTCACAAAACGCAAAGGTTTGTCGGATGGAGAGGATAACAAGCGTTGGTCGATGGGTGTCTTGTATTTTGTTTTGAATTATATAGTCTCCTAGGCCAGTGGTTCTCAAATGGGGGTCCGCGAAGGCATTCTAGCGGTCCACGAAGCCCTGCCTCATCAGTCAAGCCCGGCAATAAAAGTTGTATTTTTATTTTCAGGTCGAAAAGAAATGTTTGTTTTCTGGCGAGTCTTTTCGTGTGAACGTCAATAAGAGAGGTCTACTTCACACTAGCCCTTATCCAATTATTAAATCATTATCATATTTAACCTATACCATTCCTCTCCTCTCACCACGAACGGGGTCCTCCATCATCTTCGCCGATCCACAAGGGGTCCGCGAAATATCGATAGTTGAGAACCAGTGTCCTAGGCTGTACCCTACTGAAATACGGTTCTTTTAATGCAATTCCCAAGCGTGTGAAAAAAAAAAAAAGTCACGCCTTTTAGCAGGATATTACTCGAAAACAGCCATAAGCTTCGAGCAAACGCGTATGCCGTTTCGCGCAATCACAACTGCGACGGCCACCGATCGAACTAGGAGCGCTTTCAAAGCAAAGGATGCAGATTTCGCCTCTGAAGCGGCAACTAGGTACACGAAGCGGCATATGGGTACACACTTCGGCGGATCCACTGGATCGGTGATGAGAGGCTGCGGGTCTTTCTCTCAGAGGCGATGACCGCGAGTCGAAGGCCACCGGTGAATCGTTCAAATGCATGTCGTCACTTGACTTGGATGAGCTTGGTGAATCGTAGCCACGCTGTATTTTCACAAGCGGGACAAACAGAGCTGCACGCGTGCTAAATACAACTTCTGGTATCGTTTCCAGGTGGTCTAGCTGTTGGTTTCGGTGTCGCTGCATAAACAAATTGATTGATCCGATTTGGGCGAGGAGTGGATGGACGTAGTTTAATATTGTTGGCACAGCATCACACCTCAGCTTACGAGCCTTCTGTCCGCTTAGAGCTCAGCTCGTAGCTCTCTTCTGTGAGATGATTGCTGCATAAGCGGGATCTCGATCTTAACGGGAACCCAGTCCCTACGCACGGCGACGATCCGTTTTGCTCGTCACTGCACGTCTCGCGGAAAAGTGTGGAACGTCATGTCTTGGCTCGCATGTGCTGCCCGGTGGTTGTGGCACCGAATCACACAACAAAAATCTCACCCAACCACGAAACAAGTCGAGCAGAACAACAAAAACGAAGCACGCTGAGGCGCTCACTCGCAGGTAAACGAGACAGAAATGCTCGCTTTGTGTTGTGTGACGTCAGAGCTCCCATGTTGCCACCTAAAACAGCGTTTACGCTAGAGTGCGATTGGAAGAGTATAAATTCAATTTCTCATGCAGGGGGCATAAAAAATTCAGATATTGCACGTACGATGCATCTCGAGGCATTAACCATGATATTCAATTGTTTTCTCGAATACAAATTTGACCGGACAATCCCTTTAACGGTTTGAAAACGGGCTTTTGTGTTGTCAATTTATTTATTTATTGATACATACCCTCAGGACCGTTAGACATTGAAGAGGGAAGTGGTATACACATCAACATAAAACAAAAACTCAAGGGTAAAAACATTGTCCAAATTAATACTCAGTAAGACACAATACCTATGAAATGGTTAGTCAGTTATATTACGAACGGCGGTTTGAAATCAATCAAAATCGTGAATTGTTGCAACTTCAAAGAGAAGATGAATCCCGTCATTTAAGGTGCGTGGGATGAAAGATGAAAAGAGGAATTAGTGTTGCATGATGTAGCGCCTACTTTATGATGGTGATCCAACCGCGACGATATGTATGAAGCGGAGATAAGTGCTGTACTGCCCAAAAACGCGTAATGGTAAATTTTGTAAAAAAAAAAGAAGGTAAATTTGCTAAATTTTGCCACGCGATGTGACAGGTGGCAGACCTAAGTTAAATTTCAATGAAGACATAATCGCGGTATGTCTATAATTGGAACAAAAAATATATATTAAATTAGAAACGACTTAATAAATGCATCCTTTTTGGTAAACCGTCCCTTTATCGTAGGCTTGGTTTGACGATTCGCTGAAAGAAGGGCAGGGGAAACAAAAGGCCCCAATTGGAGGGGAATAAATACATTGTAACGGTTACAACTAATTTTATCACTTTCAACAGTCACCAAATTACTCTTGCGATTGCTACCTCATCGAGATAATCAAAATATTACAAAATCACTGTAAAATGAATCGATTCCAAGTAGTTTGATTACTTGCAATGAGTGCCGTAAGAGTCTGCTATCTTGCCAGCATGTCGGAGTATAGTAAGAAAATATCCAAGCCAAAATCGTTGCACGGTATAGTTTTTTTTTTTGTTGCAGTTATAGCTTTGTTACGTTTTCTTGCTCGTGTGAACACTCTGTTGGTCACTCACCCGACAATGGGATGTTCGTAGCCATGAGCCACCTTGAACTTGTCGATTTTCTGCAGCGTTGAGTTGTTCATCCGAAGGGCATAGCTCACGATCTGCCCGAACCACCACGCGTAGGGGTCCCCGTTATTGGCTACCAAGGTTTCTACAAAGGCGGACGGCAGATCCTTCAGCGGTTTGCGATATCTTCTTCCTGGAATTCGATATTTTCTATTCGTTACGTGCTGCCGGATTTGTATAAGAATTGATGCGTTCGAATATCCTTTCAACCCCGCAGAAGCTCGCAGTAAAACAGTAATAAAAAGTGAACTAAAAAACAAACTTTTAAAGTATTTGGATATGACGGGTACATGTCACAAAATAACCAACCTACTACAAAAAAGAAAAGAAACAACTTTCTCAGATTTATTTTGAGAGCGAAATTTTGAACTGGGAGCGATTTCGAAACGTTCTAGCATTTTGGGGCCGAAGTCTCAAAATAGAAGCATGTTTAGAAATTGCCCCTATCTCAAAACTTGTTACGCGGCGTAAATATTGAGGTTTGTTTTCCTTAGAAGTTTTATCTTGTTACATGCGTGTCCTACTCGAGCAATTAAGAAATGTTTTTTTTTTTTTTGGGGGGGGGGGGAGCTCAGTGTCCCCTCGAGCTGGACGCGATCAGCAAAGTAGAAACCCATATGTCCTTCTTTTGGATAAAAGATGCACGCACAGCTCACTCCCTATTAAAGGCCGTTTGCTCCAGCGAACGTTCGGTAGTAATTGATTTGCCTCAAAATTGGTTCAACCGATTAATAGGCGCATTGGGACTAGTAAATAACCCAAATTAAAAGTCACGATAATTTTTTTTTTGGTTTGAGAGAGTTTAATGGCAACACTGCAAACCTGACGGCAGATGTTGTAATATAAGGGCAGCACAGCTTGTTCCCGGTGGTTACTAGACATGTGATGGTGTAAAATAAATGCAGCGAAAGCTCACGCCAACAAAAGAAAAAAAAAAAGAAAACGCGATAAAAATACTTTTTTTTTGTTTGCACTTTTGTTTGGACTTTGCAAATTGTACAACGCATGACGTCATCACACACTGGAGAGCGCGGGAAAATTTGTAATATTAATTGTGGCCTAACCTTCATTTGCTGCTTTATCAATAGCTTTTTTGAATCTAGAGATAATAAACAGCATGTCGGTAAAAGTGAAGCCTGGTTATGCTTTGCTAAAATTCACCCTACTTTTTTTATTTTATTTAAGATACTGATGTCTTTCTTTCATTCGGAAGAAAGCATAATACGAGAAGATGAATTGCACGTCTTACAAAATAAAATAGGGCATTTCCAGCGTTTGGTATCCGATACAGCGAGCAAAGCCAGGTTGATGCTAGAAGGAGCGAACGCAAATCGCCATATATAACTGTCGTCTAATTCAACGAGACTTCGATTGCAACAAAAGAGAAAGAAACATTGAACGTGCTATTAGCGGCGAGATGTTTTGGTGGCGCCCTCGTATGGTTCCCTCTCGTGACGTCATTACCTTGCGAACAACAAGTTCGATGGTGTTTCGAATTTGCATGGTGGAAGCTTGAAATCATTGCAATCTCGAAGCAACACTGCCAACGTTCGATCGCGCACGTCGCCAATACACATCGGTCACTTAAGACTTTAGTCGTCATTCAGAAGCATCATTTGTTTCCTCAATGAAAAGAGGACTCAAGATTGTCCAAAGCTGCGAGAAATGCAACATTCCTGACGCGATTACTATATTTCGAGGCAGAAAAAAACAGAATAAATAAATATATATATATATATATATATATATATATATATATATATATGAGAGAGAGAGAGAGAGAGAGAGAGGAGATAGCAGGTAACATTTCAGATGTTTGACTATTTAAGTATGTTACAATATAAGTTTACGGTATTGCTAAAAAAGTTAAATAAAGTAACGCGATGCTTTTAGTAATACGATTAGAGAATCCCATTTTTGTATCGCGAAAATTGAGACTAGTCCGAAGAAACCTTATAAAAAGGTGTACTCCGAATTTGTTTATGAGTTTTTGAGAATTTCACGTCAGATAATCGCACTGAGAAGAATATATGAATTCTCCTAATTGACAGAATAGATAAACAATTATTTGTGTATGCTTTTCAGGAGGTTATTAATACCCTGACTTACTCTCATATCGATCGCGAAAATCGGCGCTGCACATAGCAATTATTTTCTACAAGGATGTATTTTACGGTCGATTTTACCTCGTGAAATTTAAAGGTATAGCGCTATTCCTGTAAAAAATGGAACCAACATCTTTGACATGGTAAAAAGCGGACGCGATGCGGACGAACGCCGTTAAATGGATCCATGAAGGCAATTTAGAAGTTCTATTTTACGATTTAAATGGGCGTCAGGCACGCCTCAGATACTGTTGACCAAGTTCTAGTCCGAACAGACGTCTGGGTGCCGCACCAATGAATTAAACAGGTATGGTAATAATCGCGCCGAAAACGATGCAAACGCCCCCTTGAGACGGAGGCAGAAAAGTGGTCTAAAGCGCTGCGTGACGACAACGGGCTCCTCGTCAGGCTATTGATTCGAACAAATGACGCGCTCTTGGCATTACGGGGGCCTCGGCGAGTCGGGCGGCGAGTTGGACACCGAAAGTGCTCCTCAACGTCACGTCTGAATGCTTGTTTCGGTTTCGAAAATTTATTTATAGGCACAGAAATAAGAATCACGAGCTCTAAAACATATTGAGTGGCATGGCCCCAATGCGTCCGAAAACACCTTCTTTTAAAATATTTTGAAATTGCCTTCGCGGTGCCTTTAACCGAATGCAGAGCCGTATATAGAAAGAGTTTGGCCATTCATTAGGAAGTATAGGAGACAAATGAGGAGGCGCCATTGGCCGAAAGCGGGCTGGGCGTGTTCCAGGAGTCTTCACAAATTCGAATGTGGCCAACCAGAAGCCGGAGAAAATACCCTGGCGGTGATCGCGAGAAACGAAATTATTAAGTCCGTCGGAGTAACTCTCAGTGACTGAAAACATGGTGCGCGTGACATTTCAATCACGGTCATTCAAAATCATGGTGGAAGAGCGGGACTACCGGAACGATGAACATAATCCGCACGCCAGGCGCCGAAGGCCGGGAATGTACCGTCCGAGTGGTCACACTCTGTCCGAGCACAACAGAGTTCGAGCGGCACATTTGTTTCTCACATCTTTTCGCATGATCATACTCGAAACATCACGTGCACCATATTTTCAACCACGAAGAGTTACTACATTAAAGATTAAAGCGCTCTTATTAAAACTGTTTCTCGCTACCACCGCCAGTGGATTCTTTCCGGCTTCTGGTTGGCCTAAGAAAGCCTGTCAAGCCCTCTTTCTGCGTCTGGTACACGCCCTGGCTCTGCCCGCGCCTCCCATTGACCAAACTGTCTCCATACAAGGCTCTGAACGAAGGTAGTGCTTGTGGCGCCATCTCCCGATAGGCGCCGCGACACAATCGGTACAAAGCAGATGATGTTGTCGTTTGTCGAGCTAGAAGCACAACCCTAGGCTAACTCGGTTGTCTGCGTGCAGAATCCCCTGCTGATGATATAAAGGTTGTTGGTCTCACTCTTCAAGAGAATGGAGCTATGCCTTTAAATTTAAAAAAAAGCAATATGTGCACCATTCAGATACACTTTCAGTGAAAAATTCGAGGTCGTTGCGCGTAGGCGCCGAGTTTTCCGGCTGATATTAGAGCGCGCCCAGGCAATGCTAACACTCCAAAAGGGTGTTTGTCGAAACGGGAGCCAGAAAATACCTTCAGATTAGCCAATTAAAAAAAGTAATTGTTCAAACGTAATTAAGAACCTACTTATACTAATAAGACATCAATCAAACTTGTTCCTGTTCGATGCATAAGTTTTGCAGGAGAGGGTTGTCCCGCGCTTCGAGAAATAACCGGGCAGATACAGATTACGATTTACGCACAGTCAAGGCTCAACAACAAAAAAAATGCGGCAGAGACAATAACGGGTAGGAATGCTTTCGCATTCCTGCACAAAGCGCATTCCTACAAGCAGTGCGCCACGTCTTTTTTTCACGCGGCGCGCCGGTGGTGGCACCACGCTCCCCCACTGCGCAGGCGTGGCGCCGCCTCCGGCTCCACGGCTTCCGTGACGATGCATCCGCGTCCCTGTGCTTTTCTTTGTGTTTTATTTCCGAGGCGCGTCCACTTTGACCTTGAGCGCCCGGCCGGCTTCCCTGACGAAGCATCTGATATGACGCGTCGCAACCAATGGGAATTCCGATGGGGGTGCCGTTTCTCTGCTACAGATGGTTACAACAACGCCAGCTTCGCTCCATGGGACAGTTATTGTTTTCGGATTCAAATACGGAGCCCGTTAATTGCAGGACCCCACTATATTGATAACTTTTTCAAGCACGAACTGAGCGAACGCATAAATATTTTGGCTCGTTATTACGGACAATAACTCATTTTCAAAAGTCCATGGAGCAACATTGGCGGTCGCCATTGCTTGGACAAGAAGCGCGTGATAGGATCCGAGTGCTCGCCGAGCGCTGACGCAGCGCTCGTGTCCAATACAAGCTCAGCCGAGTTCACGCCGAGCGCTGACGCAAACCTCGTGTCCAATACATGCTTAGAGCACGTGATCGAGCAATGGCGGGCAGCTGTTGGCGCGGACTTTGGAAAAAGGGTATATTACTCACATCAGTACACTTTTTTTTTTAATTACGATATGTTTCAAGAATATCTAGCGAATCTGTCAAAGTGAATCTTGCGGTAGACACCCACCTGGTCAGGATATATTAAAATAGAACAGAAAAAGCTCTAACCATATAAAATTTGAATTTGAGAGCGCAGCTCTTAGGCACCTGTTAATCGGCTTGCCGTAACGCTTGCCGTAACCGTAACGCCTCGACGTAACGCGTCGGCGTTGCCGTCGCCGTCGACGTAACCGCCCGGTGCATTATGAGAAACGTCCCATGATGCACCGCGGTGACGCACTCGTTGCATTTTATGGGACGTTTCTCATTATGCACCGGGGGAGGAGGAGGGGGTGAAGGAGAGGGAGAGGGAGGAGGATGGAAGAGGAGAAGAGGGGGAGGAGGCGAGGGTACGGATGAGGAGGAGGGGCATACCATCTTCTTCATACCGTCCCCTCCTCCTCCTCAAGAGCTGCGCTCCGATTCGGCACTACAGCGAGTTGTAAACTTCTTTCTTTTCTTTTAATTTTTTGAGGTTTGAATTTGTAAAATATATATTAGAAAATAATCCCTCAAAATTGGGAAAACAATAAAAACGGGACCCCTGACGCGCACCTGGAAACATGTAGACCTCCGCTCCTTTGTCGGGGGTACGAACGCTCGCGCACGCTGACCCTGTGACCGGGAGAAAGGACTTCACCCAGTCCTGCCCGGGAGCGTATCTCCATTTGGTGCTGTCCAAGATGAGTGTCCTCCCTTTTCGTAGGGCCGCCACGAAGCACGAAAGAAGGTCGTGCACGGCAGCCGCCAGTCCGTACGGATTATTGAGCCGGCAGAAAAGCAGTGGTACCGCTGTGCAATTACTGGGATTCTGGCGGGAAAGAAAAAAGTCACAGCCCAACAATTTGTATTCATTCTCATTGTTGCTGTCTCTATTGAAAAGTAAAAAGAATTATAGTTTGTATGTCTATAAACATATCAGAACTTATATCTATTATATAAGGCATTCATTAGTCATTATGCTCTTATATGCTCTCATAGGTTCACTGGGGGACTACACATATTGCCCAGTCTTTAATTGTTTACCTAACTACATAAGTATTGTTCTACCTAAGTTTCAATTACCATGAACGAGGAAAACCGAACAAAGCAGTCACTACATATGGTAAACTGTACGTAGCAATAGGTTTGTTTTAATTTATATTATTTTATAGGCTAAAGCGCGAAGAATGACAACATATATATTATATCCGCAACTAAAAAAGTGTGTGTAGGTTCTAACATTACTCACAAGGGTCCTATGCTGGGTTAACTGCAGTACCGAGGTAATCCTCCGACTTGTACAAATTTGTTCTCTAATTGATAAATGGTCAACATGTGTGAAGTGGTTTATGTTCTAAAAGTTTCGAGAGGTTGTGAAATACCTGAGCATTCGAAATCGTTCGCTGGACGTAGCTTTGAAGAGCCGCCATCTTTGCAGAAACATTCTCATTCACTCCCTCCAATTGCTTCAGGACCTCTATGTTGTTTTGAATGACCCTAAACGTGAAAGCAATCTTTTTAAACCACTCCTGTAGGCAGTACATTTTATTTGGGACATTTAGTATGTTTGCATATACTATGTAGTCACACTGGCGGCTTCATATATGCAGGGCATGGCGTTCTATGCTCACGCTCCTGTTCTTGTGATTGGTTCTTCGCTGTTCCTAACGGCTAATGTCGCGATATTATTGGCTGACAAGCGATAACAAGGTCCACGAGGTTCGCCACGACGACCTGCGTTTCTGAAGCTGTGAGGGACTACGCATCCAGCTCATTCTCTAAAACTCAAAATAAATAGGGCTCTCCAAATGACGAATTAATTATTTGGAAATTACACTAGGGGTCAGAGCGGCTATCTCCCCGACCGGCCGCTGCTTTCACCCCTTCAAGAACACTTTTTTTTATTGTTTTTGATTTTTGCGCCGTTTGTTTTGTTCTTTTTAAAATTGCGTGCCATAATAGCAAACGTTACACACTATAAGTCGCGCAAATCGGACTTTTCTTTTTCCTTGTAACCTAACGTCTCGCCTTAATCGTCGACAGTAAAGATAAGTAGTAAAAACATACATTAATAAGCGTAAAACTTACACGCAGAGATTTTTCAGCTATAGAAGCTACAAGTTTTTATCCGGCAACTATACATTTCGTACAAATTACTGGTTAAAAAAGTAACGGGATGTTTTGTTTGCTCCTCTAGCTCATTTTCCTTTTTCGATTTTAATATTTTGTGCTTTACCCCAGGCTGGGATGTCCGAGCGATGCTTAATTTTCATAATGTTCAGCTTCAGAAAATACATGATTATCCTTGCCTGTGACGGACAACAAAACGTGCATGTTTGGAGTGTGCACGGTCTGTCGAATTATGTTAAGATATTCCCCACTAATTAGAACTGAGAACAAACTAATAATTTCTAATAAATTGCTGAGTAACATGCACCAAAAACATACCAGGAACTGCACGACAGGCCAACTCGATTCTACGGACCATAAAATTTGCTGAGTAACAGCGCAGGCCAATATGTTATCGGGAATGTTGTGATCGAGACGTGAAAGTTGCCACATTCTTGGTCAAGCGGGTAATTGCCAAAGTGTAATTTATTAAATTATATAGAAATAACATCAAATTTTGAGGAGATGTATTTGATAGCCACGTACCCGTCGATTGCCACCAGTGCATTTTTACAGTAAGGTGCTTTTTGCCAGGAATAAGAGGAAAAATACTTTTTTCAATAAGTACCTTAGAAACTCTCTTGACTTGGAAGCAGCTGCTTGGACATTCTTCACGTTTCCCATATGATGTTCCAAAAATCTTCTAATGTCGTTGATATCATGCTGAAGCTTAAGATAAGTTGCCGCTTGCCTGTCTTCAATGTCTGTAAAAATAAATACACAAACTGAAATGTATACTTATGGAGTCTTAAAGCCAGATATGTCAACAAAAAGTATCAAACAAACAGGATCTTTTTTTAATAGAAATAATCAAGCTTGCCATGTATACAAGTCAACGACCTGTGACCCACGACTCAGTCTGTTCTTTCATGCAGCGCTGGTGGTGGAAATAATGTGATGTTCCAGAATATCAGGTTATTAATTGTTTTTTAATTTCCTGGCCGATCTGGGCGTGGTGTCTACAAGAAAATTGTTTGTTATTCGCATTAGGCATTATTCGTCTATGGTCGGCGCCAATCCTTTTTCAGAAGACAGTCGCAATTTTCTTTAGATTTTTCTAAGAGATAATTTGCGGTTCTTGTACCTCAATTAGTTAGCCCAATTTGTTATTGCAAAGTAAGAACAACTAGTAAGAACATTATGTTCTTGGTACTAGAGATACACTCTGGCAGGGTATTGGCCCTCAGATTTGTTTAGTTTATTTATGCTGCGGTTTAATCTTTTCGCAAACGGCTCGTGTCGCTTCTATTTGCAAAATAAAATTCGCGAAATTTTAACTTTTTAAAGCAATGCTTTGGGGTATTCCATGTATCATCTTGAGTAAGATAGGGAGCTGATATATATTAATTTTTCTAGAAATACGCATGCGATATTTGAAAATCCTATTTTGACAGCAAGTTCTCAGCGAACAGAAATAAACCGAACTTTTACCGGCTTACTTGTTAACATCGTTGAATCGAAGGAAGTCTTGTATGTCGTAGCTTTCACAATATTGACAACTTTTCTGAAAAAAAAAGAAGTTAAATTGGTCCGGGTAAAACTAGAATTTTGTTACCGGCACTAAACGCACCTAATTTCCGGTGCTCTATAGCCTCAGGGGAAAATTTAAGTACATAGCATACACGACTGGAACTTCCGTAATTCGAGAGAACCCTTCAAGTTCGTCTGAACACTATTACACTATTTGCCTGCCACTAATGATACAGCGATGAATCGGCTTAACGTCGTAATTGTAGTTGATTAATATTAGAATGACTGTCGGATTATTTCCAGATTTTTTGTGTAATCATGAGATAAAGGGGCACATAACTGGATTTGAAGATCGTCTATTTATGGGGATAATTCAGCCTACGGGCTCTAAGCATCCTAAAATTTTCAAAATTACACTTATGGGTGGCCGACTTCTCCATGCAAAATTTAATCAAAGATCCCGACACGCCCCCTTTTCTGCACCCCAGAGCAGACAAAGGGGCGCCGTTGAACGGCGTCTTCGAAAAATAATTTCTGCATTACGTCTTCTACATCTGAAGATTTCACGAAAGTATAATGCACAAAGTGTCTAAAAAGAGCAATAATAGTGACGTTCCGGAATCCCCACGCAAGTTACTATTTTCATTAGTCAAATTTTATAGTAATAGGGACCTGAGATTGCCTCCCCCCCCCCCCCTTCACCCGAGAGAAGATAGTGCCCCTGTATTTCTATTGCTGCGAGTTTACTAGAGCGTCTTACCATTTACAACTGATTACTTTTATTGACTAAATCCCAAAAGACGTCATGTCATCAAAAATCAAGCTTCTACAAAAAGCACTTCAGTGCCCCTTCAAGCCTACCTTCTCGAGGTTCTAGCTTGAACACGCAATGGCGCTGCACATATCATTTTTTGTAATAAATTGGTGAATATCCTTTCGGCTATGCAGACGTTTTTCGTAACATAACATAGCAACAAGCAAACATTGTTCATAACATTTTCTCGGGCAAACTGCGGGTTTTTAAGGTTATGCTTCTGTGAGGTTATGTTTGTGTATTACACACATACACATACTGGTCAGGCTCGCATCAAAGTGCGGTTATCAAGAAAGGGTTTTTCTGAACGGTAAGAACGTATTTTCATTACATGATCCAGGCCATTATTTTAATTTTCACGTTCGCATCCTGGATATGTCTTCGTGCTTAGAGGGACACTAAATAGAAACTTCAAATATACCTCTCATGTTCAGAAATAAGAAAAACACGATCAACTCTATCTACTAATGACGATCACGCGCTTGTACTTTTGAACATATGGGTAAATGTTTCGTTCCAATGGACCGATTCCAGCGAGCGCTCCAAGATCATCCATCGGAGAGTGCGATGCATCACGGTAGACGTGACGTCAACTGGCCCAGCACGGGCAAAGCTGCTTGGGGGCTGGCGTGGTTCTGTGCTCCGCCACTTAATGTCGTCAACGCGGTATAACGTGGCCGTTTTTATTAACCCTTCCCCGCTCTCCGCAGGAGTTGAATAGGCCGGGGGAGATGGGAAATCCGGTTCGACAGGGCTTGCGCGCACGCAGCTTGCCGCCGTACTTTCGCGGAGCAGCGCTGCTTTTAAGTTCATAGCAACGTAACGGAATTCCGTTTATTCCTTTTAAATAATATTTTTGTGTCTTTTCGAGTCAGAAAAATTGGTGTCCCCCTGGTGTGGCCAGAACGTGGTTAACATTTAGACAATAAAATAGGCGCTAGAATTTCGTTGCAGTGTCCCTTTAGATATAATTTCCCAGAGGAAGTACGCAAGATTTCCTCGTTATGACAATGGTGGCAAAGCCGAAATTAAACAAACCAATAAAATCAATTCGTAAAAAAATAGACTTTTTTTATATAATTTTTTACATAGACGGCATACGAACTGTACTGCGAGCAGGTGTCCGGTTAAGTCGGCATTCTACGCCATATTTTATGTTGTCTTGATAGTTCTTCTCTTGGCAACTGATAGTATTTCGCAAGCGTTTATTATGCTGCAGCTGTAAATCTTTGAAATGTTGCGTAATTCTTTCGATTCCCTTTTCCGCAGAAACAATGCCTAAGGAAGTTAAACAGGTAACTTATATGAGACTCTGCGGTGCTCTATCTAAAGAGGGCGGCGTTTCGTTAAACAGGGATATGCATTTCTATCCTTGCCTTAATCTTTAATTACCAAAATCAAACACCTTACCTATCACCAACTTGAGCAGATGTTCTCGGCAAACATTGTAAAGTGCAATTGGAACTGCAGTTATAATTTGAAGAGCATATGCTTAACCGTGGGTTCCATGTCAATAGATAGAACACAGTTTCCAATAAAAGCACAACGACGATAACGGCGCCGAAATTGCCGATATGGCGGTAGTTCAAGATATTCATGGCGTCAATCTGGAATAATTGTCATGGGGAGCAGAATCAGTAGATGCACTGTACGAGAATGGCAAAATGCGTGAAGGTTTTCGCTTTCCGGCTGGAACGTCAAACGCATTGTTTCTTTCAAAACAATTCCAGTGACTTCGCAGTAATCTATCCCACTGTAGCACCTAATTTAAAACCGAAGACGACGTACCACAAAGGAATGCAACACACGACACCTCTCACAAAATACGTCGAAACAATAAACACAACACAATAAATTGAAAGGTATTGTGTGTCGTCCCCTTTTGTCGTTCGTCGTCTCCAGTTTACGAAGTCCGTCTAAAGTGGGTTAAAGTTATTCGGTTCGTGCGCTGTAAAGAAATAAATTCCCACTCATAAATAAAGTTCCTTCAAAAATCATACACTAATACCCATGAAGTATTCAATGAGTTCTCATCAGAACTGTACATCTCTGGCAGTAAGCCCCCATGCCATAAGATACCCAATTGACAGTTTTGAAATCAGCTTCTGCACATCCGTCCACCCTCTCCCCTGGCCTCGCTTTCCGCTCTCGCCATTTTAGGAGGAGCACGACCAACGTTGTCAGGACGTATCTTCGTGCCTATTAGCGGTAGTCTTTTTTTTAAAGATATATTTGTTGTATTGGCAGTATGGGACATAAACAGCAATGGCAACCAATAACAACTGCATGATGTCAATGTGTTTTGACGGGTGGAGGCGTGTAGGACCACCCTTCATTTGTAATTCGCAAGAAACCCCTAGACGGTGCTCGCTACTTGAAAAAGTTCCCATCACATCCTGATCCCGGAAAAGAAAAACTTCCAGGATGTTGCGTCCTAAAGTGTACAACACCGAGAAAGGAAAACGTGCACTCGTACCACACTCCGTAGATGTGTCTAAATTAGAAATTTTTGTCGCCTGACTAGGATACATTTTCTTTGGACAAGTGTGAACACAAGCGACGCGGTCTCGTTTTAGCGGGGTAAAAATCTGATCAGTTGAGGGCCTACAAGGAGGGCTAGACTAGAAGCGCTAAATAAGCAGCGCTTAAAGGACGGGGACTCCTTTCCAAGGTTTTGGTGTGGGCGCCACCATCTTGGTGCCCAATGCAGAGCGAGCACAAACGTTATACGCTTCAAAATTCCACTTTCTAGACTGTAGGTGACGGCGTCACGAACCTCGGGCGATATCATTTTGCTTCGTCTCGACCTGTTTTAACACATGTCGAGGACGGAAATCTGTTTTCTGCGATTTCAGATGAAGCTTCACACAACTGCCGACAACGTTTTTGAGCACCAAGATGGCTGAACTGTTATTACCATGGAGGTAGGAAGCAGAGCCGTATATTGGGAGAGTTTGGCCAGTGGGTTTGGCGCAACACCTCCTAGAAGAGACGGCCGTAGCGCTCCGAGTGGTTACGTCACAATGGCGGAGGAAGGAAATCCATAGCGCAACTACGTGAGAAAACTTTTGTGGCATCGACGTGAAAAAAACGTTTCTTGTCGAGCGGCGCGGGGTGTTCGTGAGCGTTTATCTGACATCAATATATGTTTTAAAAGCGCAGTATTGTACAATTCATTATATATATATATAATATAAACATAATATACAACGCGCTACCAAGGTTGAAAGTACGAATTTTTTATTTATGATTATCCCCGTAACCGCGAGACTATACGTGCAGTCCCGCAGCTCCCCACACTTTTCGAATGAACCAGTCCGCTGCGACGTTTTCTTCCCTCGTATGGGCTCCGATTCTGGTAAATTTACGTTGTGTGTGAGCTGCTGACTGTCTAAAGAGAAACCCTGAGACTTTCAGAAGGGAAGGGAACCGAAAAAGATCCAGTCATCGCTGCAGGGAGCGCACGCGAGCAAGAGATGGGTCGACGACGTTAAGCTGGTTAAGCCTCCCACACTGCTGCCGGCCGCTGCTCTCGTGTGTGTGTGTGTGTGTGTGTGTGTGTGTGTGTGTGTGTGTGTGTGTGTGTGTGTGTGTGTGTGTGTGTGTGTGTGTGTGTGTGTGTGTGTGTGTGTGTGTGTGTGTGTGTGTGTGTGTGTGTGTGTGTGTGTGTGTGTGTGTGTGTGTGTGTGTGTGTGTGTGTGTGTGTGTGGTTATTTTGATCCTTCCCGTGGTAATCGTCACCGCAGTCTCGGGTAGCTTTTTTTTTTTTTTTGTTCGCTTGATACTACGGCATTTACGTGGATTCGTGCAACAAGTCCTGCTACGGTTTGAGTGACGTGTGGTAACCAGCCAACGACGACACTGGTCGATTATCGATAGACCTCTCTTTCAACAGAGAGAGACCTAAAGTTCGTGTTCAAATGTTTTCGCCACGGCTACTGTGGGACGTGTGGATACGATCGACAGGTGAGTAACAACTTAATCACGGACTTTCTTAGTCATGTAAAGTGCTGCAGTGGGGTTGTTTTTTCGTTTTTGTTTTTCGTGACAGAATGGCATCTTGTTCGTCGTTATTCGTCTGCGGTTGCGTCGACATTTGTAAATATGCGTGGTAATATTCTAGTTTTCACTGGAAGGTGAATAACAAGTTTGTGTGATTATACAAAGTGCGTTGTTTGTGCTTATGTGTTTATTTATACTAATGCTATTTTATTGCCTTTACCGCTTTTATACTAGGATCTTAACTGTATTAAGGTAATAGTATTATTGAATACAAAATAATATATTTTGTTTTAAGGCAGCTCGAGCCCATAGGGAGAAGTAAATTAGTTGACTGTAAATAGTAAGTTTAGTACCCCTGCCACACGGAAAAGATAATATATTTTCATTAAATGATATGAGACTTAATCAGCTCGCGGTCTTGAGTGATTATACGAGTGTCGCAAGCTGATTTGTCAACCCCATAATGACATTCGATCGAAATTACATTACTTTTGCCATGTGGCCTGGGTATGATGCAAGAATTCAGTCACTGTACGCGATAACATCGCTTACATGATGGTAAGTGACACTTGTCTAGCCGTGTCCGCGTTGACTACGTCTACCTGATTTTTAACTGTGATCTGTTTTGCTGTGTTCAATCACAGCGTGTCTCGCCATTTTGTCGAAGTATTTCTGTGTAAAATATGCATTCCTACAGCAATTATTGCGTGGCTCAATGTTTTCTCTCATACGCCTACCCCGTACCATTTCATCCCAATTATTTAGCGGTGTAATATATTGCCCGTGTAATTAAAATATTTTCGAGACCCGTTGCTATGTGCAGCTTTCATTTTAGCTAATAAGACACGCGTATGTGACTAAAAGCGCGTTACGACGGTCGATCCACGCGCGTTGCCTTCGCTTCGCCGCGCGCCCCCGATGGCCTTCCTTTGCGACGTCACGAGAAGAGCGCCACGGCCTTGTCTTCTAGGAGGTGTTGTGTGGCTACGAAGGCGCCGGAGAGGAGAAAAGTAAATGAAAGTGAGGCGGGCGCCGAAGGAACGAGAGAAAGAAAAGAGCAGAATGGAGACGACCGCCATTTTTTAGCAACGCTGTCGGAGGGGACGCCTTTTTTGGAGGTCGATACGGGGCAGAGACGTCCGTGACGTCACTGCCGAAAACGTAAAAACAAGCCAACATTTTTTTTTCTTTTTTTTTTACGTTTTGCGGAGAGTTTGTGTTGCAGGTGGACCGTGGTTGTGTCCAGTTGTGTCTAGTGTTGGGGCGGGGGGACGGCGGCGGTCGCAGTGCGCTAAAGAACAGAGGCCAGGTACACGAAGCGATCTTACGCCAAGAATGTACGTACGACAACAGCTCCGGAGCAGTCTTTCTACGATCAAATCAACATGACCGACAACGTCGTTCAGTTACTTGGTCGCGGCGACCAACGGACATTTATTTTTCTACGTGCTCCTCTCGCGTGTCCCGATTTCAAGCAGCAAGAAAAAAGAAGGAAGTACTCGAAACCCGCCACGACGAACATGAACGCTGGATTCACAAACACCCGGGGAAAGGTACAACGGCAACGATGCCACCGACCGAGCGAGCTCGAGGCCTAGCAGGCACTCGTTGCCGTTGCCGGCGTTGCTCCGACGGTCCTTGGCCAAGATCGTCTGCCCAAGAGCGACCGGCTGGCTTGCTGAATGGAATACGCGCCCGCGCGACCCTCAAGTTTAGATTAAGGGTGAGGTCAATCTCTTCCCCTTATTTTCCGAGGCAGCGGTGACGAACGCTGTCGTCCATTATATATCCTTGTTTTGTGTGATTTGGAGCTCAAATAAACGCCGTATGGATTACTTTCGCAACAAGGTATGTACACTTTGTTGTTAGTGGGCCATTTTTATTCTGACACGCTTGTCGCCGCGGGGGCACGTTCACGCTCAATTGTTTCCGATCTTTCCGATAGTACCTTACTGTCGAGCTATAACAGTTCGTGAGAGCTACGCAATGCCGGTCCCACCTATCTTTGCCGAGAGTCACGTCAATATCTACTGGTACTCGTAAAAGATCGGTCCCGAAGCACTTCGATCAAACGTGCGCGTCCGCTCCGAGTGTGCGCAGGTATTTACGTGGCTCTTGCTGACACTCGTAGTTGAAACGTCGGCTCGCTGCTGCATCTCCGAGACCGCGAAAAACGCCGCGGCGATTTGTTTCAATATTCAATAGTCTACGTCTGTTTGCAAACGACTGGCACGGGCCGTTATTTACCAACTACGACAGTTGTGTTGACTTCGAAGGAACGAGCTGGGAGCATACTCCGGAGGTGTACTGGGTGTACGCGAAGTGAACAGGTGAACGGTGAACCAGGTGAACACTGGAGGTGAAGATGTCAACACAGGATGTCAAGGTAACAAAATAAACCGGACATGACGTCACAGACGTCAAAATACTACTCTGCTATTTCGCTCTGCCCCGTATCAACCTCCAAAAAAGGCGCACTGCTGAGGCTACGCGTCGTCTGCTACGGGCCGACTTCTTTTCGCCTGAGTAAAAGTTTGTGGCCATACGTCGAGAAAACTTCATTTATTAGCTTTTTAACCCACCGAGGAATAACAGTATATCCTTTTCTTGCCAGAGCCAGCCATATAAAAACAAATAATCGAGATTTAGATGCCGATCCCATGCATTCCGCCGGGAGAATGAACAAAAATGGCGGCCCTCCCCACTAAGCTGGGATCAGCCAGGAGTTCACGCGCATGCGCTCATGCCTCTCGCTCTGCGCCGCGGGCTGACTGGCTCGCTCGGGAGAAGAGCGTTACGGCGGCGAGATCATAGACTGACCAAACTCTCCCCATACACGGCTCTGGTAGGAAGTTTCTGGAAGCGTCATCGTGCCATCAGAGGTGAAACCGGGGGTACTTCAGGTTTGGAGGTGCACGCCCACAACGATTACCAAAAACACGAACAAAACCTAAAGACGCCATATGACGGATTTGGGCACCCTTGGACGCTGTTGGATGGACTTGGACACCTTTAGGGCGTGTCCACCAACAGCGATCTCTTCTTCCGGCTTTACTTGGAATTTTCTCGTTTGGCTGGCTTGAGCCGGTGTGTTACCTCCTCTCCTTCCTACCTACCCGGTTTTTACACTGAGGCACATCTTCCTCGGTAAAGCGCCGTTCACACACTTGCAATCGACTAAGACCGAGAGAGAGAAGACCGGTTTTAAGCCTCTCGTGACGGCGCAAACCAGATGTGCTGCTACGTAGCAGGTCCTATGCCGTCGCGACAGGCTTAAAAACCGGTCTCGTCTCAGCCGGTCCTTCTCTGTTGCAAGTGTGTAAACGAGTCGTAGCTTTAAGCTATCGACATGAGACCGCACTCACCCGAAAATGCAGGCAGATGGTTCAGAAAAGAGTCGTTTCCAACGCATCTACAAACACAACGTCGCCGGGAAGCCAACCAAGGCTGCCGACGGACACGAGACGCAGCTGTTGTGTACACTGGCACTTGAAAAAGACTCGCGACGATTCAGGCGAGCAAAATACGCGAGCGGCGACTATGAAAACGGCACGAACTTTTTTGTATCGCAGCTTTTTGCAACGAGAAAGAGTACCTAAATTCGTTTTTGTTTAAACTCACGAAGTATCTGTTGGTTGTACTGACATACGCAAAAATGGACAGTGATTAAAAAGCTTTGCCGATTAGATTTTGTGTTTTCTACTAATTGACCCCTTGGCTCTCGAGGATGCCGTCCCACGGCTGTCATCTTGAATGGTTACGAAACGGTTTTCAATTTATTAAAATAGATAGTAGATACTCGAAAGTAGCTTTGCTTACCTATTCCCTGTGTTTTGGGGGATTCTAGGGCAAGCTGTTAAAGTCACGTGTTAATTATGCAATTAGATAACAAACGAGTAAATATTGCCATGCGGTTTGTAGTGCGTACCATGTTGAGGACGGAAGAGATGGTGCGACTGATTCCGAACTTAGGTAAAAACGTTCTATTTATTTTCCAATATTATCGTTAAGAGTGCATATGTCTACACAAGTACTAAGTATTATACTAAAAACAAGAGTTTACGAGAGCGTTTCTTAAAATAGTTCGTTTAAAGTGTTTATTGTATTAAATAAAACGCTTTGTGATATAAGTTACGTACTTTTAAAAACACAGTTTGAAACACTATTTCCTGGGAAACTGTAGTTCACATTTTTTTATTATAATACTGAGTATGCTGAACAAAATTATCGCTCCCTTAACATTAATATAAGAGGAAACTAATGCGAAACTCGTGGCAATATTTTCTCATTTATCATTAAAAGAAATAATTTATTTCACGACTATAATAGCTTGTTCTATATTAACTACAAAGACAAGGAATATGTTAGCTAAGCCACTTTTGAGGATGTATTTAAATATTCACTTTAATAAATTCAAAAAAAATTCTTCTGCCCATTAAAGATGGCCAGGATGGTAAAGCTAGCAGTGGCGGAACGTGGATGATTAGATTATCATCGCGTTTCGCCACTGCTAGCTTTGCGCCTGCTTCACGAGTGGTATACCTTTGGCGCGCGCCCCGAGTGTCCCACGAGCTTCAAGTCGTTCTAAAAAGAGTTGATTTAATGGTTTTCGATGACGCTCTCTAAGTCTCTAATTGGAACCATATGCCTATTTTCAGTAACTAAAAGTTAATTAATTAATTTTAATTAATTATCCGACTTATCGCAAATATTATCCACCCACATAATGTCCCCTGACCGTATAATTCACCTGCAGAAACCGCATAAGTGAAACTTTCACGGTTCTTTTTAAACAAATCTGTAAAGCTTAAAAGTACTCTGTGTTTGAGGCTTCAAACACGTCTGCCGACAGTATTTGTATGACCAATGTGACCATCATGTACAAGGAGGAAACGTCAAACAGACAGTGTCTGTGGACTCGCCTTTGTATGGTGTATGACCAGTGTCACTGCGGCTAAAAGGAACCACTTTTGGACGATGGCGAACACCTTGAGATAGCGTCCTGGCTTTCTGGTAGCATCCTAGAGATATCAATTTTTTTTTTTGGCGACGATGTTTACGAGCAACTCGCACGACTACAGTTGTCACATGCGCAGAGACTATAACTACAGACGCAGTATAGCACGCAACGGAATCATGACCCTGTTGACTGCTCCATCGCTTATATAGCCGACATCTGAAAGATACTCGTCCGCAGGGTGACCGTGCCCGCAATTACGAAAGTTACAAGTACGAGGGGCATTCGTAAAGTTTGTATTATTACCGCGATAAAAGAGAACTGCCATCACGAGCGTTGGTAATGAGGTTATGCCACCTGCAGATATGCATCCCACTAGCCGACACACTTGTCCCACCGATTGATGAGCTGTGGCGCATGCCCTGGATGTCTAAGTACTCATTTTGGATCTTGAGGAAATCTTCCATTCGACATTCAGCTCGCCATCGCCCTGGAAACACTTTCCAAGCAGTGGGTTTTTCGTGGGAGGAAGAAGGCAGAAGTCACACGGTGTCAGGGTGGGTGAACACGGGGGCAAAGGTATAATTTCGTATCTTAGAGCAGCCGCATGCGTCACCATGTTCTGCGAAGTATGAGCTGGTGCGTTGTGGTGGAGTCAACGCACTTCCTTTGTCAGCTTCCCGCAACCCGTGGTGGCCTCACGTGGCCTAGTCAGGAGGTCCGGTAATATATTTCCAGTGGCTGTTGGATCCATACGAGCACAACCTGTCAGGAGCACATCATGGCAGTCCAAAAAAAAAAAAGCTAATTATTATTTTTCCCGATGACGGCTCTGTCTTCCCCTCTTTCGAATGTGTTGAATCCGCGTGTTTCCGATGTTCCTTTTGTTTCTTCGTTTCGGGTCCGAAATGCTGCATTTAGTACTCATTCATAGAGATCATAGAGAAGAAGTCCTCAAGGTTGGCTTGGCAAAGCTGAAAATGTTTCGTTGCAAGCTCTTTTCGGTGCATTTTTTTTTGCATGGATGTGAACAGTCGCATAACCCATTGGACGGCGACCTCCAACATGTAAAAGTCATTGGGCATGTGGCTATCATTGGGCATGGTGAGAGAAATGTTTTGGACGTACCGAGATCACACTAACGTGGCTTGTCCCGCAACACAAATTTTGGCCATATATTTTTTCTTCATGCCAGTAATACGAACTTTATGAACGCTCCCGGATGTTCGGTGCTTTTCGTTAATATATTACAAAAAGCGTAATATCACCAAGCTCGAGGAACGTTTCTCCAAGTCAAAATCACTGGTATAAGCGAGAGAACTTCAATCATAATACAACCTTGCCTAAAGCTGTTTGAAGGGGTGTAAAGTCGCTTACACAAATATTTTCCATAGAAACACCATTTTCCACACACTTTTCAAACCATACACATTGAAAATAAAAAGTGTTAATTTTTGCAGCAGAACTGTTCTTTTTTTATTAAAAGGATATACTACTTAAAATTAAGGTGCTGAAAGGGTGTAGTCATGGTTCTTTAGAACACGCTTTTTACACTCTTAAGGGTACAGAAACTTTTTAGTGTGCGCGCGTCAGAGCTTTTAGAAAAATCCCAATAAGCCAAGGCAGAGCAGAAAGTCTGCCAGTACTAGCGTATTTTATGATAGGCTTCTGCCCGAGTTGCATGAATATACAGCAATTAACGCTTACCGTAACGAAGCTTGTTTTCAACTACCTCAAAACTATAATGGCAGGAAACAGCTGTATCTCTTGCTGCGATGGAAAAGAGCTATAGCTCGTGACGTCATTATTTTGTCTTTATAAGGCTTTTTAAAAGGAGAGGGGCCCCGGTAAATTTGTTGGGGAAAAAAAAGAAGAGGAGTTGCGGTCGGGGAGGTTCCTTGGCGATCTTTTGTGGGTAGTTTGTTGTGGGGAAGCAGACGACGACTTTCAGAAGCACAGGAGCAATAAGCGTGCGCTTTTCACATTGGGACTATTTCTCAGGTTTTCAAGAACTTACTAGATTAATGGTTTTGATTTCGTATAACTGCTTTCTTAGTATTGGAATTTGAGTTGTTTTGTTATTGTATTTCACAGCGTGAATTATAGTTTTTTTCGGGACTGGGTCAATCCTGAGTAAAAATTTGTTTCCCAAACTTATTTGAATGGGGCTGTTCCTATTCCGCTTACAAATCGCCACGGTGAGCTGAGCCGAGGATATTAAAAATATTAACCCAATTAATTATATGTGACAATAAGCGACCAGCGTTTAGTCAAACATCCAGAAAGAGAGTTTCTAAATCTGCTAGAACGCCCTAAGCACGTGAAAAGAAGATATCGCATTCCAAATTGTCTGCCTCCCCACAACAAAGTGCCCACAAAAAATCGCCGGAAAACGTCCCCAACCCCAAGTCCCTTTTTTCTTTTCACAACAAACTTTCCGGGGTCTACCCCCTCCTCCTCCTCTCTCTCTATTCCTCCTCTCCACTCCTTCTTTCCTCCTCTTCGAGCGAAGTGCGACTCCATCGAATCTCTACCCATCTTTCCTACTCATACAGCGTTGAAACCATCGAGCCGAAGTGCTGACGAACACAAGACGAATAACTACTGTGACCACATAACTGCGTTAGCCTACTTATACAGCGGTGTGCTCAGAAACGCACCTCGGCTAAGCGCGCTGGCAGAGCGTTCCAGCTGTATCGCACCGTCAAAGTGTTGCCAGACAGACGATAAGTAGCTGACGGTACGTGTGCTACATCACACTTCGCTGCGTGAGAACTGGCTTTACTCGTACTTCCGCGTTTCAAACGAAAATCCCCGATAGAAAATGTAGCTCGCGCTCGGGCCCAGTCCTTCAACGTCCTCGTTTTCTTTTCGCTCCGCTGAAGGGTTTCTTCATCCAGCCCCCCAAGAAGGAACAAAGTTCACTTTTAACCACTTTCTAGCCCGTACACAGGCTGTATCGGTCGTTTTACAACCGCATCAGCGGGAAGTCGGATCTCGCAGGCTCGTACTCTTCCGACTCTTCCGGAAAACAATGTTTTCACAACTCCCATCTTCCAGAGCTGGCGTGGTTGCTGGCTTTCGTGTAGAATAACCAGGTCCCCGACTTTGAGATGTCGGTTGAACCTCTTGTACAGTGATCGGAGTTCCGTTAGGTATTCCTTTGACCATCGTTGCCAGAACGCTTTCAGGAAGTCTTTTCTGAGTTTCCAGAGCCTTCGCAGCGATTCTGCGTCTCCATTTTGCAAGTCGGAGCCGGACAGTTTTGGTAACGACGTAAGTCTTTTCCCTGTCGTGAAGTGCGACGGTGATAGTGGCTGAGGTTCTTGCGCTTCACTGTACGCGTAGGTCAGTGGTTGAGAATTGATGATTGCTTCCACCTCAGCGAGGAGAGTCACTAACTCTTCTTCAGTCAGGACTCGTCGTCCAATGGCTTTCTTCAAAGAGTTCTTAACTGACCTGATCAAACGCGTCATAAAATCCGCCCCACCACGGGGCATGTTCTGCAATAAACTTCCATTGTACCCTGCTGTTTGCGAAGTAATTCCGCTGTTCTTTTTCTCGTAGAATATTCCAAAGCTCGCTTAAGTCTTCCTTGCTTCTCTTAAATGCCAACGCATTGTCAGGTAGATCACGCTTGGCACGCCTCTTCTTGACGCAAATCGTCGGAACGCACGCAGGAATGTTTCTGCCGTCCTGTCAGGTACCATTTCTAAGTGTACTGCTTCAATTAAGTTAAAATCGTAAGTTATAATTTAAACCGTATAATCACCCTCAATGACAATTGTAAGCACACTGAAGTGATTTACCGTGCAAGCCTGTGTGCTAAAAAGATTAAAGACGTAAAGAATGTTAAAGCAGGCATTTTTCTTTTTACTTTTCCTTTGTATTACTTTTGCAGCACAAAATTCCAATTAAACGGAAAAAATATATCGAAATTAAAGCATTATTTGAATATTTTGAAAGTTAATCGATGAACTATCATTGTAAAGTTTTGCTCAACAAATCAAAAGGACTTAATACTAGGGAAAGCTTACAAGTTCAAGGGTACCACGTGTTCCTTAAGCGAAGACTTTTCCCCTGCCGTGCGTGAAGCTCGTCGAAAACTCCTACAGTTTGCCAGGCCCCAAAATAAACCGTTTAAACTAAAATTTAACAAACTTTCGATTGGAACGCAGATTTTTGTTTATGACCCTGAAAGCAAGAGTGTTGTGGAAGACAGGCATCCATAACATCTGTGTGATCGAGACTCACCTCAGTGCCCCCAGATTAAAAAAAAAAAAGTTATTTTTCTGTACTTTACATTAACATAAGAAGTATACTGCCAAAGCGTGAAGACCTTCATTTAATAACTGACTCTTGTGCTGCCGACTTTGTTTTCCTAACGGAAACATGGCTAAGACCTGACATAAAAGACTCTGAAGTGTTTCCTACGAATTTTAATTACAATATTTATAGGTGTGATAGGGAGTTCCGACGTGGGGGTGGAGTACTAATTGCTGTACGGAATCATATTGTAGTTTTTTTTGTTCAAATTCCCACTTGCCTTGAAATGGTATGGCTACGGCTGCATTCCCCTCCACGTGTATCTTCCTTGGTGTGTGCTATAGACCGCCCGACTTTGTTAATTTTTTTTTTTGATAAGCTTCATGACGCGCTTTCTTTCATTTTCAAACAATCCCGAAACGCATCATGCATTCTCTTAGGTGACTTCAATTGTCCTGACATCATTTGGGATACTCTTTCATTCTCGAATCATATTTCAGGCGAACTCTTAGACACATGTCTTACATTTAATCTATCGCAGATGATTACTCAACCTACTAGATCAACCCAAAGAACAAGTCATATTTTGGATCTATGCCTCACTATTGACACTGCACTTGTTAAAAATATAACATACCACCCAAACATTAGTGAACATGACGTAATTCATTTCAACATTGAATTTGAAACTCAGTGGAAATCACCATATTTTAAAACCATTATAGACTATAATAAACCTAATTTCTCCGCAATTAACAATGAGCTTGAAAGATTTTTCGATAATTTTCAGTGTGGCTGTATGAGCAGGACAGTCGATGAAAACTGGATTTTCTTCAGAAATAAACTCGCACAGCTTGCCGACACTTACATCCCATCAATAAACATAACATGTGACAAATCAAATCCCTGGTTCACAAAAACGCTTAACCAACTTAACAGAAAAAAGAAAAGACTATTTGGCCGTGCCAAACAACTGACTACCGATCTCGCTTGGAAACAGTACAATGATATTGCTAAAATTTATAAGAAATCTATTACAGAGGCGAAGGAAAAATTCTTTAACAATGACTTAGTAAACATTCTTCGCAATAAACCTAAAAGTTCTGTTAGGTAATTAATCCAAAAACGTCTAAACCTGTACAACTAATGAGCGATGATCGGTTGCCATTATCGGATGAAGAAAGCGCCAACTGTCTTAACCACTATTTCATCTCAGTCTTTACCACAGATGACCACAGTAGCATGCCTCATCTTAACAACGCCTATCACACTCCCATGGGTATACCATTGAAATAACGTATGCAGGTATCATAAGCTCTATAGAAAGGTTACAGTTGTCGTCCAGTTCTGGGGACGACAAAATTAATTCCAAATTACTGAAAAACACTAAATTACACTCAGCTCGTTTTCTGTTAATTATCTTCCAACAATCTTTGTATTCTGGCGAGCTTCCTTCAGATTGGAAAATTGGCAGAGTGGTCCCCATACACAAATCGGGGGATCGAACTTCACCATCAAATTATCGTCCTATATCTCTGACCAGTGTCCCGTGCAAGCTACTAAAGCACATAATATATTCAAATGTCATGAAGCATTTTGAAAATAACCTCATCCTCTTTTCAAACCAGCAGGGGTTCAGACAATCATATTCTTGCGAAACACAACTTGTACAACTTGTTCATGAAATACACAGTAACATCGATAATAACATACAGACAGACGCCATATTCATTGATTTTTCTAAAGTATTCGATAAGGTATCCCACAGTTTACTCATGCTCAAGCTAAATCAACTTCACATTCATCCACTCGTAACATCATGGATAGGACAATTTTTAACCAATCGTACTCAGCATACTGTGATTAACAGCCAGTCGTCAGCTTATTCTCCTGTATCATCCGGAGTCACCCAGGGCAGTGTTCTCGGACCTTTGCTTTTTTAAATATTTGTAAATGACCTACCAGATCGCATAACATCCTGTATTCGACTCTTTGCTGATGACTGCGTAATTTACCGATCTGTATCTAACCTGAGCGATAACATAACCCTACAAGCCGACCTTAACCTAATAGCCGACTGGTGTAAACAGTGGAAAATGACAATTAACTTTTCTAAAACAAATCTCGTTTCCTTCACGCGTGCTCATATCCTCTCTCTTTCACTTACACCATGTGCAGTCAGGTAATTACCAAGTGTCCATCATACAAATATCTGGGTGTTCACTTATCTGACGATCTCTCATGGAACACGCATATAACACACGTCCTGTCTAATGCTAACCGCTCTCTTGGCTATCTTCGACGGAATCTAAAGCTAGCACCATCATCAGTTAAACAACTAGCCTGCACTAGACTCGTAAGATCGCAACTTGAATACGCGTCATCCATCTGGTCCCCTTGGCAACATTCATTGATAACAAACATAGAGGCACTTCAAAATCGCGCAATCAGATTAATTTTTTCAGATTACTCACGAGACACCAGCATCACTTCTTTACGAATGAAAGGTAACCTTGATCTGCTCTCATCCAGAAGGAAATTATCACGCCTGTCTCTTTTTCACAAGATTTACTATCATAACCATGACATCACAACTTCACTATTATCTCCAGCCACTCGCATATTTCCTCGCATTGATAACGTCTGTAAAGTTCGTCCAATTTTCGCCTCGTCAGTTTCGTTTCTTAAAGGGGGGTGCAACGATTTTCGGACTTCGGTCAAAGATTTGGGGATGTTGCTCTCTGACACTTCTGAAATAAAGAACAGAAAACCGATCTCGCCTGCGTGTCCTAGTTGTTGCGTAAAAAAAGGTAAATATTGGCATTTCGGGCACCCCTCAACTCACTCCCAATCTTCAGAGTCACACCCGGTCGCACTCCCAGTGACGTCGTTCGGAGTGCCGTGTAGGTTCCCGTGTGCTATCTCGGAGGACGCTTCCTCTCCCTCTCCCTGCTGACATTTGCGGGCGTTATGCTGCAGCTTAGAGCCAAGCGAGGTCACGTAATCTTTTCGCCGTAGTTCCTTCGGCTGCCACTTGGGGCTGCAGGGGGGGGGGGGAAGCTCGACTTTTGCTTTGCGATTATGCAGCGGAATCGCGACATTTTTAATGAAGGAGGTGTTTTCTCTATCCTCCGGGACACGATAGACAACGTAAAAATGACGAGATGCAAATTCTTTTAATCATAAAATTGTTGCACCGCCCCTTTAACTCCACCTTGCCATTCACAATAACGGACTGGAATAGCCTGCCTAACAGTATCGTGACCCAGACAGATTATAATACATTCATATCCCAACTGACCATACATATGCATTTGCACTAATAGCAAAGTCAACTCGTGTTTATAGAAATGTTTTATTTCCCTATTTTTCTGTTTAATCAGCTTTTCTTCCCTAAAAATGTTTTGAGTGTATTTTTTCCCCTGTTTTTGCTGCTTTATATAACAATGTTTTCCAGCATGTAACCGACTTTTTTGTTTGTTCCTTTATATAATGTTTCTTCAGCAGTTACTCCCACCTTGTGTAATGCCCGCAAGGGCCTTCAAGGTTTAATAAATTATGATGATGATGATGAACTGCCCATTCCCGATATGCGTTAGGTTAGGGCGAAAAGTTATCGGAAACTCTTGGGAAATGTCGCTAGCCCTAATTAGTAAAATAGTGTCGCTGCGGCCAATGCTGCCCGCGTTGTAATGTGGATAGTTTTTTTTTTTTTTTTAGAGTTGCAGAGTCTATTACGTTTGAATAAAATAATATTTAGTCACAAATTTATTATATTATCCTCTTGACATCCGCGGCCCTCTCTGAGAAAAGTGAAGCGGGTGAACCCACACCACCAAGAAGAGCTTTAATAACACGCACGCTGCTGCATTGCTCGTGTACACTTGAAGGGGTTACGATCCTTCAATTAATTTATTTTTCAATATTTACAAAATTAGAAATCTGAGGCGTTTGTAACTGCGCCGGCGGGTGCTGGAGTCCGTCGAACCAGCAGTTGGAACCTCGAGCCGCCTTTCACGCGCTTCTTTGTCTTTTTCTTCGGCGCCTTGTTTCCAGTCGCTACACACTCTTTCATTCCACTTGTGGAAGATATATTAGAACGGTTTCTTTCACTTGTTTCAGTTTTCCTGCCAACGAACACTTTGCGAATCGTAAACAGAAGAGGCACCCTCTCCTCATCGCAAAGTATTAGAATTGTTCCACCTCCGAAAAACTTACCCACACCATGACACAGGAAAGGGAAACATTGGCTGCAGCGTAGCTTTTTTACTTATAGAAGCTATAGCAATATGATAATATCACAGTTAGGACCAACTATTTAAGTTGGTCCTGATCACGGTACTTTCCAATACTACACCAACTTTCTCAATGCGAAATATTTATATTACTGCAAAAGCTAAAAGAAGCGGGGAAAAAAATTCACAGAACCTGCAATTCCACAACCCACAGTACCTTGCATCATGTACGTATCCGGGTCGGAATTCCTTATTTTGTTGAATTTCCGCGCTGGTAAACCGATATATCTCTTTTCTAAGTAAACAAATATTCAACATAAACAGTGCAGTTTCTGTTGAATATTCCCGTCTGCCTAGAGCAGACGACCAAACGTCTGCCTAGAGCAGACGACGCATACACAGAAGCGATTATTTAAATTTAGGCCGTACGCTGGTAGCACAGTTCGGTATTCACTGAATCACCAAACAGTACCGCACCATCTTGTGATACTATGTTACAGAATCTACACCGAATCGCGCGCGAACGTGGAGAGCCTACGGGGCGACCATGCTCCAATGCCCATTTGATGATGATGATAGCGCGACAGTTGCGCCACCTCTAGGTTGATCTCAAGGACAATAGCTTTATTTTCATTTGAACTCCATTGTTTAGTTGTTATATACGTTTTATCCGTTCAAGATAAAATCAATAGAATAAACTAAGACTAAATTAGGTGAAGCAGTAGAAGGAAGCTTGGAAAAACTGTGAACAAGTTTGGCTGGATTGTTTTAAGAAGGCATATATGCTTATCGTTCACATGCCGATCTATGTTATTATGAGGTTCTACATACAAACTGTCATTAATTTTTATAATTTAATGACAAACGTATTTTAAATTTGAATTAGGAATATCTGTTTTATTACAACCTTTAGAACTTGAATGAAACATCAATTTGTGTGCTCAAGATTATTCTAACATTATTAAAGTGAACTATACTTTTTGGATTAAATTTTATTTTGTACCCAACATAACCACTCACAGCAATCCATACTGTCCTTCATCGATCACATCTTGTTGCATGCCTAGTGCTTCCATGTGCAACTAAGCTACTAGTTCAGTGTTTAAGGAAATCAAACCTGCCGTTGCACATAATTGTGAAGGCAAGGCATGTACTTGTTTTAGTTGGATAGGTCAACACGCAAATCTCGGCATATATTATTTACGGTGGTATGAATAAAAATAAAATGTGTGCTTGTGCTCCAAAGAAAAATTTTTTTCATCTCCATAATTCATTTTTGGCTGCTCCAAAGGTGCTACAAAATGACTCGTGTCAATCGCATCACTAAAGGTGGCTGGACCAACAAATCATTTTTTTCTGAACCGGGTTATTACAATTACCGTCTGTCCGAACTTCAGCTTGGGCGAGTTGGTTATTACAATTACCGCTCACAACCAAAGAAACAAGCAGGGCTGGTTCACTGGTCTTGCAATGCGGCTTGGCAGCGATATGCTAAGGAATTCCATATCGCTACTTTGTGATTGGGACCAGTGGCGTACACAAGAGGGGGCCGAAGGTGCCCCCCTCAAAATTTTTGAGGGCGGGGGGGGGGGGAGTCGGCGGGGTCACTAACTCTCGGGTTTATCAATATTGAACTTCGTGAAGAAGTTGTAAACAAAAAAAAGAAAAGAAAAAGGAAGGGAATGCAATATGACATTTATGACATAGTAAACTTAATAAAAAAATGCGTAGTTTTAACGCCTTTTATCTAATATGACTGGAGAATAATCAATTAACAAATATATTTCTTTACTTCTACTTTAATTGCTTCGCGAGTGCCCCATGTCCCTCTCGCGGAGCCGACAAAGCTGGTTTGTCGTCGCCATGGAGCGGCCCCCGAGTCCCCTGTCTTAATTGTTCCTCGAGGACCCCGCTCTGGGTGCGTACCATGCGCTGTGCTTCGCTCGAGCGCAGCGGGGCCCCTCGATGTTTTGTAGCCTTTTTTTATTTTGAAAAGAAGCGTCAGTACTGCTCTTGCACCCCGACGAGGGGTTTTTCTGGAAGCGGTGTCCGGCTGACGGTCGACAGTTAGGGCGAAGGTTTTTGGGAGTTTTCGGGGTCTAGGCACGTGCCCTTTCTTAATTGTATTTTGTATTGTCTGTGTTTGTTTTGGTACCGCGTGGCTCCCATTGGTCTAAAAAGAGCGATAACTGATAGGCTCCTCGGATGGCGGGAAAAGTCTTAGCAAAGTGAATATAGGTGCCTAAATGAGCGGGATTTGCGGTTCGAGGAATCCCATGAGCTATGCAGACGATATGGCCAGCATCTCTTCACGAGTTGATGGCCCGTAAGGGGTTCACCCAAGGGTCTTCGCGCGTGCCTCGATCGTGTCACACTGGGGCGGGGCGTGGCGGGGGCCGTGGTTGCCGGCTCGGCTGCGCGGGATGCAACACCCACCAATGTGCTCGCGGGTTTGGGCTTGTGGCTGGGGCCTCCGCCGTGGTCTGCGTGGGGGTGGGTTGGGGCACAGCGAGTTGTCTTATGTTCCCCTCTGGTTTCTGATTATTGGTTGTTTCCATACGTGGATACTTGTTATTGTTATCTTGTACTTACGACTACTGTTTGTTTATGTTTGCACCTACTCAGCGGCGGGCTAGCAGGCGCACATGCGTAAGGGTACTGACCTTTCTGTCTAGCCTTGCACGACGCTGAGTGGGCAAACTTTCTCGTGCAAATAAAAATTACTGCAGCACACAGGCCGAGGTTGAGCAGTTTCGCGTGGCTCGCATAATGAGCCGTGCTCCGTGCTGCGCAAGCGCGAGAAGCAGTGACGTCACACGGCGCACAGCTGGCGCGCCGGAGACGCCGCCGCCGCTCGCTCCGCTGCCGCCGTGCGCTCCTCGACTGTCTGCGCATGCGCAGGAGCAGTGACGTCACACGGCGCACAGCTGGCGCGCCGGAGCCGCCGCCGCCGCCGCGCGCTCCGCCGCCACCGCGCGCGCCTGGTCGGTCTGCACATTCCAAAGGAGTGACGTCATAGCCGCGGCAGACGCACTGGCGCCGCCGCGTGCCCAGCTGTCCGCCTCCGTTGCGCAGTAGCCAAGTCTGATGCTGCACCGGAGCCGCTTGATAGCGCCTCTCATTTTGTGCGCATAACCTCACGCTACGTATATCCTGGCATAGCCGAGCTAAGCCACCGCAATTTTTATTATTATTATTATTTGTGAGCGGACTTCGGGAACCTTAGAAATCGACACCGACGAACAAATCATGTGAGACTTTTGTCGGTTAGATCAGGTTAAGATAGGGATTAATTTATGGTGGAGCAGCTTTCCGCTGTCTATCGTCTATCCATCAAGGTGTTCCGCGTTTCTACTTATGCATCATTGTTTTATCAGCCCCGCTGACTGGAGGCTTCATGCATTGGAGTCGTCCTTTACAAAATAGTATTTGTTTTTATGATTCCTGTTTTCTGCTAACTCTGGTCTATTCTTTTGGCGTGACTTGTAAATAAAAAAATTAAAATGAAAATGCCTTCCTGGTGGGGAATTTCCGGGGCATAATTTTTATGTATCATAATCATCCCAAAACCAATATGACAACTTTGTTTTAATTACTTAATAGAATAATGCATAGTTATTAGAAAGAAAAACTTTCTTTTATTTTTATCTTGCCCCCATTTACTCTGGTTGGTCCGGCCCCCCTGAAATGAAGTCCTGCGTACGCCACTGATTGGGACAATCGCAAAGTAGCGATATGGAATTCCTTAACATGCTCCATTACTTTCTAGTTTAGAAGTATGCTGTTAAAAGGCTCACCCTTACCGCTTGTTTTGTTTTCTTTTTGAAAATTAGATAAATATTGAAGAAAATATTTGTCGAGGTGGCGGAAGCCACGTCGCCTCATTCATCGATCCTTTACTTGTCGTAGGAGATCACAAACGCAAGTGCGTGGACCAGCACGAACGCATAATGAGTCTTCTGCGACCCCTCATGTTCAATGTGATAGACTTAGTTGCAACCACTTGTGACCGTTTACGACAAGAGAACACATAGGTATACTGGCGCTATCTATCGGGTAGACCTGGAACTCTTTACATCTGCGTATATTTTACTCGTCATTATTTTACCGCGGTTCAAATATTTCTGACAATGTTATAACTCACAACTTATAACTTATAAGCAACATTTTGTCACAGGTAGTCCGTGCATTTTACCTCCCAAATACTGCAAAACCTTCAGTCTCGTAGTCAGATCGGAAAAGTTCCATGGCTCCCTTGTAGATGGCGCCAATGTGTCTTGTCGTCGTTACGGAGGCTCTAGTGAGGGTGGGCGCAACTCAAATTCTGGAAAGCGTTTGCCATTTAATGGCGTCGCCTGAGGGAGGGGATTGGGAAAGGATATGTGGCAATGTTGCCTGCACGAGAGCAGACGCCCGCTCTGTTGCAACTCTCTTGCTCCCATGCGCCTTTCGTTCTCTCGCTTCCCATTGCAAGCAACGAACGCCTTGGCGTAGCCTTTCTCGCTTCCTTCTCGCTCCGGGAACTGCAAACGTCGAGAGGAGAACGCAGGGTTGCCAGACAAGCAGCAGCGTCTAAGATGGCGGAATTTGCAATATTTCGTGTTAAACAAATACTTAACCTATCGGAACAAAACTGGTGGCCATAGAAAAGTAATCATTTATACCTTGCGTAAATTATTCGAGCACATTAATCGTCTGTTATGACCTGGGTTAGGAAATAAAGCGACCCTTTGCCCCGTAGACTCCCAGCAAAATTTAGCAATTAAATGGCGTCCGTATCCCGTGATCCCCGATCTAGCAATTGCACCCACCCTCACTAGAGCCTCCCTAGTCGTCGCAAGCGATGGCAAACGATTTTCCCGCCTTAGTTAGTGTACAAAAACTGGTTTTCCCAGCCATAATTACAATGTACAAAAAATGGAAATAAGGGCTTAACGTAGAAGCTGATTTTTTTCCAGCGCCTAACATTTTGATGAGCCTTGCACAAAAAGCACGTTTATATCTCAAAATATTGACACGATTTTTTTAAAGCAATAGGAAGCTACTTTGATGTGCCTCACGACGAATTATATGTTAGCGCCCCCACCAAAGGGAAGTCTCCAGACGAGGAAGGTGACGAAGAACAAGATATGCATGCTTCTGAACTGGTTGTCCCGCCATCACTGCGCAACACTGTCAGCGCGGACACGACTTTGGCGCTTATTCGCCTTTTACATCCAAGGGATACTGACAAACATCAAACATAACTACTTAGGTTGATACCCCAACAAAGCACCTTTCACCACTACGGCAGTTTTAGTGACAGTAGCTCAATACTGAGAGAAAAAGGGAAAAAAACGGCGACGTCTTATGTTTGAGCTAACAGTGCCGCTCAGCGTACTATCCTCCCATTGTAGACATTACCAATAGCTTTAAGCCTTCTGACACCTCGTATCCAGAAGTGTCCACACCCACCACGCACTATATATATAAAAAAAATTGGCCGATGTATTTTTTGTTGTATGGTAATTCGCGCAGTCTTGTCAAGACGGTATACACCGATATATACAAAAAATAATTAAGACCAAACAATATCTACCGATTTCCCTTATAGATATGCACAAAAAAAATATCTGGCTGTTGTATCGTTCGGCAGACAGACGCAGCAAGCTCCGATGATCAAAAAGCCCTTGGTCCTTTTATTGTCACTGCTTATATAACCGTTTCCGCACAGATAAGAGAGGGGGCGGTGCTGACGTCATGGGGGCGGCACTGCCGGCATGACAGGACAGGGCAGCATGAGTTGGCACGATACATCTCCCTTTGTTTAGGGAAAGAAGAAATAATAAAAACAAGAACACCCAGTTTTAACTAATTTGCTCAAAGTTTCTGTTGTACTCCAAACGCCTGGGAGCAACAGTTTCTCGCGTGGATCTTCTGGGCACTGGAGTTATGTTAGATGTTCCTGGCGACCTTGGATGAAGCTGTATTCCCGCTTCGGCGTCCCCCGAGTCATCACCATCATCGCTGTCACCTGATGACTCGTTGGTGGTTTCTTCCGACGTAGCCAGGAGATGTTGACGATTCCGCCTCAGAATCTTTCCATTTTCTGTTGCCACTTGGTACGACCTGGGCGCGACAGCTCCCATCACCCTAGCCTTTCGAGACCAGACCTGGCCTCTGACTCTTACGACCTGTCCCTGTTGGAGAGGGTCCAGCCGTCGTCCTGCTGTTTCCGGCTGGCGATGCTTTTTGACGGGAGATCTCGGCTGTTGGCTGAAGTCCGGGAGCCGCGTACGCAGGCGCCTTCCCTGCAGCAGTTCTCCTGGAGCACGGCCATCTTCTAAGGGTGAGGAGCGGTAATTAAGTAAACCCAACCAAAAATCTTCGTGTGCATCCCTTGTTTTTTTAAGAGCCTCTTAATGATCTGCACGCCCTTTTCTGCGAGGCCATTAGAACGCGGAAACTCCGGGCTAGATGTGATGTGCTTGAACTCGTACTGTTTGGCGAATGCCGCGAAGTCACGGGACGAGAATTGCGGCCCGTTGTCAGAGCAGACTTCTACTGGTATCCCATATCTTGCGAAAATGGCCCCCAGTTTGTCGATAACGTTTCTTGCAGACGTATCGGTCAGCTTTTCCACCTCTGGGAAATTTGAGTGCGAGTCAAATACGGCGAGATAAGTACTTCCCGCATATTGAAAGAGATCAATTCCTACCCTGTACCAAGGTTGATCTGGGGTTTTTCGCATCAAAAGAGGTTCACTCGGCTGCCTGTATGCATACTTTTTGCAAATTCCGCATTTGCTTACGATAGATTCAATGTCCGCATTTAAACCCGGCCAGAAAACCAAACGCCTTGCCCTAGCCTTGCATTTGTTGACACCGAAATGCCCTTCATGAATGCGCCGCAGCGTTTCCGGACGTAGTTTCTTCGGAACAACTACTTTGCATCCTTTCAGCAAAATTCCTTCTACAACAGAAAGCTCAGAAGTGAACGGTTTCAGTTCCCCTTCGATGTTTTTGTTCAAAGATATGTTTTCCACAACTGCTTGCAACTCAGGGTCGTTGTTTGTTTCCCGCGCAAAAAGCAGTTTTGTTTTATCACTCACCAGTGATGCCAGAATGCCGACCGCATGGACCTGCACGTCGGTGAAACCGGCCGTGTCCCCCGACGCAGCAGACGTCGCCCTTGAAAGCATGTCAGCCAGGACCAGGTCTTTACCTGGAATGAACTGTAGTACATAATCGTAGATCAGTAGCCGAAGGAAAAAACGCTGTAGTCTTGGTGGCATTGCACCGATGTCCTTTGTTGAAATGGCAATCAGTGGTTTGTGATCAGTTTCATTAAAACCCGCCGTCCATAGACAAAATGATGGAATTTTTCACAGCCATACGTAATTCCCATGGCCTCTTTTTCAATCTGTGAATAACGCTTTTCTGCGTCGGTCATTACCCTTGAAGCGTATGCGACCGGGCGCCAGTCACTGCCATGACGCTGCAGCAGCGCGGATCCCAGACCATCTCGTGAGGCATCTGACGTTATTTTTGTTTCCTTGGCAGGATCGAAAATTGCCAGTAAGGGTTGGCTTCTGAGGGCTTCGCAGATTGTGTTCCATTCTTGCGCGTGATTTTCCGTCCACTCGAACACAGTGTTTTTCCGAATTAGGTCTCGAAGAAGCTTTGTTCTCTCCGTCAACGCGGGCAAATATTTCCCAAAATAGTTCACGACTCCGAGCATGCGTTGTACCGCGAGCTTATCGGCAGGTACTGGCATGTCGCGTAAACAGCTTACTAATGTAGGAATGGGACGGATTCCATTTTCGCTAATGACATCGCCCAAGAAAGTTATCTCTTGTACACCGAACTTGCACTTTTTCAAGTTGAATGTTAAACCGGCACGTTGTGCTTCGTACAGTGTGGCTTTAAGGCGCTCATCATGTTCTCGTTTAGACGATCCCCAGACCAAAATATCATCTACGTAAACCCTTACACCTGGCAAGGTATCAAATATTTCGCTCAACGTTTTCTGGAAGACTTCCGATGCTGAGGAAATACCAAAGGGAAGACGAAGGAAACGGTAGCGACCGAACGGGGTGCCAAACGTGCATATCTTTGATGTCGCTTCGTCTAACGGAATCTGGTGAAATCCCGAGTTGGCATCCAGTCTACTAAAGAACACAGCTCCAGAAAGTTCGGCCTCGATCTCCTCGCGTTGTGGCATTTGGTAGTGTTCACGCTTCAGGGATGCGTTAACATTTCTCGGGTCCATGCATATCCTGAGGCTGCCGTCACTTTTCTTTACCAGAACAAGAGGGCTTACCCAGTCTGTGGGCTCATCCACTTTCCGGATGATGCCCGATGCCTCCATGCGCCGTAGTTCGTCCCGTAGAGGCTCCCGTAGCGTCAAGGGCACCCGACGAGCAGGCTGGACCACTGGGATCGCGTCGTCACGTAGCACCATCCGGTACTGTCGTTTTACACACCCCGTGCCTTGAAACAGTTGGCGGAATTCTTCTAGAATGGGCGCAACGTTCTCTTCCGTTACAGCGTCCACCGCTCGCGATACTAGTCCCAGACACTCGCTCGCTTGCAGCCCAAGAATGGCTTGGCTTCGTTTGACGACGAAGAAATCGATTTGGCAGTGACGCTTGTTGATGATCACCTCCTGCGTTACGACACCGATGTGTTTAATGACATTTCCGCTGTATGAGCGAAGAACGGCGTTGCTTGGCATTACGACGGGCTTTGTCCGGAATCTGTTATACACAGAGAGAGGCAGTAGATTGGCTTGTGACCCCGTGTCTACTTTCAGCGAAACTTGTTGTTCGGACACTTGGGCCTTGACAATCCAATCCCGTTCTTTCTTGATGCCGCAAACGCTCACGTCCAGGATGTCGAAATCCTCGTCATCATGCTGCACCTCACCGACATCACGTTTTCTGCAACAGGCTGCGAAGTGGTTCCTTCCTTGACAGGCGCGGCAAATTTTCCCGAACGCGGGACATTTCCGCGGTTCATGTTTTCTGTTGCACTTGGGGCACTGATTGGTGGCTCTCGAACCATCCGCATGGCGCCGGTAGCTTCTTGTGGTGGAGTCCACTGTTTGTTCGGGAGCGTGCCACGCTTCATTTTGTTTGTTGGCGACTTCTGCGGCCTTGCGAATTTGTTCTGCTTTTTGAAGCGTCAAATCTTTCTCCCTCAGCATTTTCTCGCGCAGCTTCTTGTTGCTGGAGCCAAACACCACTTGGTCACGAATCATGGAATCTGAGAATTCACCAAAGTTGCAATACCTTGCTTGTTTTCTCAGGTCACGGATGAACTGCTCCACCGGCTCCGCTTCGCCCTGCATTCTTGTACGGAAGACGTATCTTTCATACACCTCATTTTGTTGGTCGGAACAGTAGTCCTCGAACTTCTTCACCACAGCCTCGTAGTTAGTCTTGCCTTCTTCCTCGGCAAACGTGAAGTTGTTGTACACTTCCAGGGCGTCGTCTCCGGCGATGAGCAGCAGCGTTGCGGTCTTGGCAGCTTCCGTCCTTGTTTTTTCTGGTGCCGTGGCTTGAAGGTACAATTCAAACTTCTGCTTGAATATCGTCCAGTTTTTGGTAGCGTTTCCAGACAGGAGCAGAGGGTCGGGCGGCTTCAGCGGTTCCATGACCGCCTGTCTAGATTGTGGCTGCGTGAGCCACTCCTGACACCATGTATCGTTCGTCTGTTCACAAGTCAGACAGACGCAGCAAGCTCCGATGATCAAAAAGCCCTTGGTCCTTTTATTGTCACTGCTTATATAACCGTTTCCGCACAGATAAGAGAGGGGGCGGTGCTGACGTCATGGGGGCGGCACTGCCGGCATGACAGGACAGGGCAGCATGAGTTGGCACGATACAGCTGTTAGGACGAGACCTTCACTTCCCAAATTTCATATGTTCAAAAAGTCATGCAGTGAAAAATTTTTTAAAAAGCAACTGAGCGATGAAGTTTACGTGCATAGTTCCAGGTCAGATATGCAGAATCAAAACACAAGGCTATCAAAATTGATTAACAGACACGAATGCCCTAGTGAAGACAAAATATATAGGAATGTGTCTAATGAACATTTAGACCATATGATATCATATAAAAAATTATATGCATCATATATAATTTATATAAGTTCTGATATGTTGTCGCATAAATCATAGAAAGTTTCTAATAGGGTTCATCAGCATTTATAAAGTAAGTAAAAGACGCCGGTATATCCCTTTACGTCGCAGAAATTTGAACACACATTTTGGGAATTCATAACCCTTTTTTATTATATGCACCGTGACTGAAAAAAGCGTGTCAGCTAGTAATTTTTGATGTGACAGTTTGTTTGTTAATAAGACAATTGTCATAAAAAAGCGACTTCTATTGATAAAAACATAAATTATATTAGAAAGTGGCGTAAGCTCGAGTCTCGTACACAAAACAAGCAAAAGCATATAGTATTAAGTCAGATGTGAATTGTGAGAAATGGTAAATGTTTTTGGCTTTGGAGAAGTAAATTGTCAATAATATCTTACGGCGAACCTCTTATACGCCGTCTGATTTGTACGGGCCATGGTAGCTTAGTGCGATTCATGGAGGCATTCGTGACGTGCTTTAGCATTCTGTCATCTGCAAAATTTAAAAAACAAATGCAAGCGAGGCGATTTTTACACTTAATTTGTATCTCATCATCGAAATCCCCGAAATTGACGCTCCTCATAAAAGTTTCTTTTTACCTTTAAAAGCAAAAACTTTTGTTACTTTATATTGTACTACATTGGCTTTGCATTCATTTGTTTCACAAAAAGCTATATAAAGAGTTAGCTTAGAAGTTTTGATCGATCGCCTGCACTGTATAAACAAACAAAATATCTGGAGATTCCCCTTTGTTCCGAAAACCACTAGTGCACAAATCTCTGAGCTAAAGTTTGTGTAGGTTCTTATACAGCAATTGAAGTTTTGCACGATATATGTCTCAACAAACGCTAGAACGTTTGCCCCCACATCGCAGACAAACATTTTCTAATGGCTTCGGTAGCGTGAAGTTTCAGGAGGGAAGTGAGCATTACAATTAACATGTGATATAGAAAAATAATTGAGCTCTTAATATATTAAGGCTTTCAATTTTCCAGGTTTAAAATGATAAATATCATGCTGAGTATACATATACTCATTCCACATTTACGTTAGTAGATTGTTGCTTCTTATGAAACAATAAAAGATGCAGTAAAAGGATCTTACCGTCACACGCACTGAGCGTTGATGCATTTCTGGAAAATAAAACATACAAGAAGTAAGCAGCGAACAAGATATATTACTTCTGAGGCATACCATACTCAAGAACAACATTTCTTTGCAATGCAGTCAAAGCTACGGGCACACGTGCCCTCTCCCATTTTGAGCGCAGACTAAAGCTGTGGTGTGCTTTCTTCCAATCCTCAGAAATGCCAAGAAAAGTTGTAGCCGAGTCACGTGACTGGAATAGTTTGTACCCAATTTATGTACAACGTCCGCGTTTTTACTTTCTGCAATGCACACGTGCAACCATTGATAATATATGATATGAGATAAGCCTAACGAAAAATCCGGCTATAACAATCTTCACTTTCTAAATTGCGACATAAGCGTATGTCGCAACCTACGCCTCTGAAACGAGGCGTTCAGTGTATGGCGTACAAAGCATTTTTGAATTTAGTCCCTTAACATCTTCATTTACTATGCTTTGTCGCATTCTAATGGTAGAAAATGAATAAATAATCCAAATAAAAGTAGACTTGACGTCCTTGCTAGTAAACGGAGAGTGAATTGTTCGAGTGAACGGGATATCTTATGCCAACAAAAGTGATTTCGGACTTGGTCTATTTATATCAACATAATTAACAAACTCTGAAGAAAAAAATGCTTCGAACTCCTCTATGACCGGACGTTCACAGGAGTCACGAGGTCAAGGAGTCGTGGTAACGTGGTCAGGTGTTGTCAGATCACGTGACCACGTTACGTGGTGTCGGATACATGGCGTCGCCGTTCCACGTGACACTGTGACAACGTGGTCGCAAGGTCTCGGATGTACCGTCCGTCCGTGACGTCCCATATCTCTTTTCAGAATCACCTTCCGAGCCAAAAATCTAATTCTCCGTTAAAACTAACAAAAAGGAGAGCTCCTCACTCTATTCACACCTAAGCTACGTGCTCGTTAGACCAGTCGCTGCGCGAGCATGCTGTCACCCATACCCACGCGCAGAGAGCAGGGTCGCGTGTCGATAGGAAAACGGTTGCTTGGTCCGGCGAGCTAGTAGCTCCCACCTTACTATCAGCTTAGAGGTGAACGGATGTGAAGGAAATAATTAGTAGCATACTCGGAGTGTTGATAATGTTTCTCGAATACGATTAAAAAGATTTCAGGGTGCTCTTATAATAGACGAAAGCCAATAGGCCTCGTCCAATCGCCGTGTCTTACTGCACAGCTGCATTTTGTCCGGGTCTACATTCGGAATAAAAGGAAGTGGGAGAATGCACCTTTTATCGATGTTTAGAAATAAGTCCTAAGAACGAGACGGCTTATATATCGTGCTCTACTATTGTTCGGGTAGTTCGATAAACTTAGTGCCCTAAAACAACTTTAGGCAGAACAGAAATGTATTTTAGCATGTCTCTTATGAGATGAACCTGAAGTTTATTTTTACATACACTGGTCGTAATGAGGGAAGCGGTAATAACGAAAAGTGGCAATATTGGTATATATATGTTTGCACCGAACAAGACACACTCTTTTGGCATTTTATTCCTGCAAAAAAAGTGTTTGTAGGCGGATCAGTCAATTGTTATATCAAGCTAGAAAGGCTGTTCCTCAGAGAGGAATCTGGATGCGCATTGCGAATACGTTCTTACTCTTAATTCCTTAATAATTTTCGCATCAATTTGTATCACCAATGTCACGTCTTGGTTACGTTATAATGATACATTTTCTATAAAGGCTCGCAAACGTTTAAGGAGGTGTCATTTTTTTTCCAAAGAGATGAAAGATTCTACTTTTATAAAATGCTAATTTGCGCTAAGGCTCTTTCTAAATGTTTCATTTCGCATTCTATTTTCATAGCATCTCGGCTTTGGTGATGTCCAGACTACGTTTAACGTGAAACTTTTCGAACCTTGTGATTTAATATGCGCGTAATATTTATTGTGTTTTCCCTTCCTGTGTAATTTATCCGCAAGCGTTTTAAGATTTATTTCCAAGACGTTTCTGAGTATGCGAAGTTTTTTTTTCGCATGCCTATTTTTTTTGTGCGTACACTATATAATACAGTGGTTCTTTCCGCTGACTGACTTTGAGAAGTTAGCCTAGAAGTGCCTCTTCCGTGATTTCTATTCTAATTTCGAATCTGCGCAATCTTAGAAGCTGCAGAAGGAAAAATTTCTTAATAAGGGTAACATAGAAGATCGATTCAACAACTGTCTTACAAACCTTTTTACTCTCACAATTTCCTCCATCCAGAAACGTGGTAGAGTGCGAAGATATAGTGGTTTTGGGGTCACAGCAGGCGTATCTGCATTTTCCTCTGTCAGCATCCTAAAAAAAGATATTTTGTAACTTAAATAAGTTATTTCGTCTAGGACTACAATTGAGCTCCAAGTGTCTAATCGCATGCATATCTAAACATAGATTTTTTTTTTGTGCAAAAGGGGCACTCCCGGTATAACAATATAATATTTACAACCACATGATGTCCAGTGTTATAAGTTGGCATGGCTTCAACCTTAACCAAACGAATGAACTTCACTTTAAATGTTATATTTGTCAAAAGAAGATACGCAAACTTCATCTACTATAAATTTGCGGCTAAACGGCACATTTTAATTGAAAGATAATCTGGACTAGTCGTCGAATAATAATTTTAACTATATTAATCGCCATTCTTTAATAGGTAAATTAATCGATTAATCTGTCTTGCTCGTTTTCCGTCATAATGTATAAAAGAGGGCAGAATTATAATTTTTACACTGTTTTTTTTTCATTTGATAACGGCGCAAGGTATATATTTTAAGTTAGAGATCAGCTTTGATGTACATTTGAGAACAGTTCAAAGAGACTTCGAGCGTATTGTTCCAGCTGCAGTGGAAGCCAATAAGTTCGATGGTATCCTCCGGCAGGAACGAGCTTTTTTACTTGTTTAAAGCAGTCACTGTTGGGCTCAACACACTCGCTTAGCGTTGAACTTGGCCGGGTCAAGTATATTTTTTTCCTCTGATTTGTGTTGAAAACCTCACCCTGCAGCTTACAATATGTCTAAATTTCACCTCAAGTTTACCCTTTATACTGGTGCACTCGTCCACGTCTGCGCAGTGCCTCATACTAAAGCGAGTAAAAGCGACGCATGATATGCCGCGCCTTTTTCTTCTTTTCAAGAAGGTGCTTATCTGTTCAAATTTATTGTTTCTCACGTGTTTTCGACCGAACCTACTGCATATGAGGACGCTCGTTAAAGGAAGGTAAAATGCATCAATACATGTTTTCCCCTCAATTTTCGAGTAAAGTGGAACATAAAAAACTTATTTTGTGTTTTTGATTCTTACGGCCTAATGCACTGCCGCCGCTGCGCGCAATTTCGAGTATTATGGGCTCCGCACTTGTCAAAGGGGGTGTGATGATTTTCTTGAAGGGCAGGGATGGCGTTCGCCGTGTCCCAACGAAGAGGCTTTGCCGAGCCGTGCGGCTGTCCACAGGTCTTACGCTCAACCCCGCTAAAGATATTGACGCGCCCAGGCTGTTCTGTTGGACCGCCGCCACTGAACTATCCGACGCACGGCGCTCCCGTCGGCCTTGGGAGAAACGACAACGTCGCCGGTAACAAACTTGGTGACTGTGGTTGCATCAAATGCATAACCAGAATCATTTGTCTACTCCAGGACCCTCGTAAAATGTGTAAACGTTTTTATTTGTCCAATATCAGTTTTGCTGGAGGAGGAAACAGTTTAATGTATTTATTTTTTTCTTGCTATGGTTCCTCATAATTTTACCGATCAACCGGTTAAAAATGTTTATCGCGATTAAAGCATTCATAAAATAATTCTGAAGTTATTTGAATCATTTTCCAGCCTTACAAATAATTTACGTAAAATCTGTCTTACTGAAATCTTATAACGAAAAAAGGTTAACTCTACATATAAACAGAGTTACAAATGTTTACGCCAGGGTGGAAAGAGCGTCATTGTCACTCACTGGAATATCTCACAGCTAATCTATGCAAAGAAAGGTGTGAATTCACATATTTTGACCTCTCCGTTGTTCAATATTTAGCAAAATAGGATTGTCAGTTGCCCAATGGCGTTCTTCAATAACTTGGACGTGGGCTTTATTAGCTCGCAGAGGTGTTTTCTTTCTAATTTAATCCGAACATCACAACCCTAGCAAATTAAACTGAGACCCGCGATTCAGCCTCAAAATAAAGATCGTAGATCGTACTCGTATGAGTGTTTCTTTTTTTACTTGCGGACCAAGCAACGAAACAAAGAGGACAATTATTATGAATGCATTCATTATGAACAAAAAAAAACGTATACGCACGGAAGTACAATCGTGTTTGGGTTTAGCTCCTAGAGAACTGCAGGCTTTATTTCTATTGAACAGTTCACCAGGTAGCAGTGTTTTGTTGTACCTGCCATATACACTTCGTCTAAAATGTGTTTCTTTGCAAGATGCAGCTAAATTCCTAGAAGAGATAGAGGAGTGAGTAGAAAATTAATAATAAAAATAACCAGCCAACCCTTCTACTATCTTACAAAGAAATCAAACCTTTTAAGCCATAATTGACGTCAAATATTTATGACTTTTCGCAGAAGAAAGGGTTAGCCTATTTCGAAGAGCTATCTTTGAGTACTGCAATGAGTGTCGTTTTGTGCCTGTTGTATATTGAAGCCGATATTTTATTCTATATCAGTTTAGGTATGTGTTTTTTGTTTGTTTACCTTTTAATTGTTTGATTGCCTGCTCGGAGCTGCTCGTCCAGCAGTTCCGAGCGTCTTTACACAGAAAAGGAAGGCACATCAGCGAATACGAGGAGCTTAAGCGAAGCGGAGACGAAACGAGGTAAGGATAGCAGTTGATCGTTGTGCCAAAGATGCAATTAAAACCGCGTTTGGTTATTTCATCACGTTACGGCTCGACCCACAAACGACATTCGGCGGCAGCAAACGGTTGCATGATTTTCGATTTTTTTTAGCTTTTTGTGTTGTTTTGAGCAGGAACACAAACCAAAAATATAACGTTTCGGTTACGGTTACGGTTACCGTTTCTTGTTGATATCGGGTTCGTTTCGGTTTTTTACGGTTTCGGTTACCAGTTACAGGTTCCTAAAAAACTTTTCTCTCTAATAATTTTTTGTATTTAAATGCTAGACATCCGTTATATAATAACATGTTTAAACTAGTCCCAGATATCCAACAACGAGACATTGAAAATAACAAGACAGTCAAAAACGTGTTAGTACTTCTAATTGGTCAAAAGTTGCACACGTTTCTATCTCCAACGCTTGTTCACTACATCTATTTGCATTATATAATTTGATACCCAAGCACACATGTTATGCTTGGGTATCAACTACACGAGGTTTGATACTACCCGTATGAGTTCAGTATCAGCTGTTTGATGCAGTTATTTAACATCATCACTTCTAAACAAAAGCGGGACAATGTAAAAAACACGCGCATACGTAACCTCACGTGTCCCGTCAAGTGTGAGTTGGTTTTCTTGTTTAAGGTATAATTTTTAGCACGTGCATAGCGCAAATCCTTATGTTGGCAAAAGCTCCATCGGCTGCCGCTCGTATTTTCATCCGTTTCTTGTTTGTTCGCAATAACGCGTGTAGCCTGCTCGCTTCGAATAAGTATGTTTGACAGCTTATAGTCGTTAAGTTTAATGCTCTTCCTTGTTGGCCCTTGCCTTATCTAAAGAAAATGAAAGTACATGACGGATGGGACGCGGTAGGCCCAAACCACTTACATTCATGTCGCCTTTGTTGTTCGATGCTATTATCGCAACACATTTTGGAATTGCATCGGAATACCTACGCGCATCGGCCAACCGGCTTTTTGCAAGCTTGCTTCTTCTCAGGCGCAGTTAAGCGAAAGCATACTCGTATGATGCTTTAATGCCGCGTTTTAAATTGAAACGGAATCCGCATGTGGATAATTTGTTTTTAGACTTCGCGCAGCACGTAGTTCACGTTAGAGCCATAAGAAACAAAGTCAAGGATCTTTAGCATGCACCTTTGAAGTTCCACTGTGAGGTAGCTACATAAGCAGTTTAAAGGTTGTTGGTAATTCAACGTAAACGAAATTCAATTCGTTCGCAGCGTACATCCTGTGACTGTTACATCTAAAGTTATTAATACTGCTCTAAAAAAATTCAAATTACAACCCAGACAAAATTACCTTAGGCGTGAAGGACCTTATAGGGACCTCTCAATATAATATAAGCTCGATATCGTTAATGCGGCATTCATTTGTTTATAGATTTTATTTTTAGACTTCAATCAAATTTTGAATTGATATATAATTGGTTCCAGATAAAATTATCTATAAAAAGTCATAGGACTAACTTAAAACAATTAGACATAATTATATAAAAGAACGAAGGGAGTGTGTATTTCAACTTTTAAGTAAATTATGGCGTCTCTTTTTTCGTGTGGTTTTAATACAATCCGTCCGATAGCGGCATAATGATTAGCATGTATATGGTTGCGTGAATAGTCGTGTTTTCTTCGAACTTGTGATTATCTAGGCCACACTAAATAATAGTATTTTAAAGAAAGCTTATCAACCCGATTTTGGTGCTATATCAAAATATATTTATCGATTCATTAAAAAAAACTGCGTTTGGTGTAACCTACCAGAGTAGTTTTAACGTCGCTATTGACATTTAACAATGGAATTTTCAAACCGTTCATCTACCACTCTATCAAAATATATCATAATATTGCCAAAGTTTAAACAGCTAGAAAGAAAATTTTGATTGGCTGTTATGAAGCCTCCACCATAAAAACGAACATTTCAAGATATTACTCACTTTACATATTCCCTCACACTGTCTTTAGTGCATGACGAAAATGCAAAGGGAATGGCTGGCTCAAGGGCTCCTGACATTAATTTTTTCTCACTGGCTGGGCATTTGGTGGCGCTTCCTTCACCATCCTTATCAGCGTTCAATCTAAAAATCAGAGATAATATTGGGCATTTCATTATTATCTGCAAAGTTATCTTACTCTTGAGCATGCTATAACCAATAAAACATATTTTAATTCAATTTGGTTTTATTGGGCATCTAGTATCTGCGCGTAATTTGGTTATTTTAATTTGGTCCCACAGCAATCACGGACATTCCACTTGGAAGCACTGACAGATTGGAACTGCATTTATTTTCCGTTTTAGTATATTTTCTTTTAAACAATTCAGAGGTATTTTCAGCTTCAATACGCTAAGCAGTTCTCGTATTAGAGCTTTTTCTTGTTGTGCAAACCCACCAGTTTAAAGAAACCTGAACAGAGCACCCCATATATAATGAATGCTTAGTTTGTTTTCCTAAATTCAAGCATAAAGGACAAATGCTCGATCAAAATAACAAAAATTACCGTGAGGCAAACACCCTGAACCCGTGTGTAAATATCGCCGTCAGGTAAAATAATGAACCCAGCCCCGACCTGACCTTTCCACTTTTATCACCCTATTTTCCGCATTATATTCTACGGAATATACATGCTTAAAAGTTTAAATTTTCGCGGTGCGCGCTATCCACAGATACGGAGTATGCAAGAATTTGTTTTTCATTATCGTTCGTTATGACAAGACGTTATGAATTCTCTGAATGACATATACAGAACAGAATTTCTGCATGATACAAGCTTCTTTGTGCGCGAATAAAACCGGCATTTTCAATACCTATTGCGTAGGAAACTCGTTTTACGTGAAGGCTATGTGCTAGGTGTGGACTATTCACTGGGTGTGGACAATGCACCGGCTGCGTACTATCTAAGAAACATCTTTTTGCCTTCAGCCGAAATTTGCTCCTCGTGAAGAGACACCAGATTCGAAAAATGCGGTAGTTCCAGGTACCTTCCTTTGGCTACCTATAGAACGACATAGTTCTAGGTAACCTACAATGCATACTGGTTACCGTAGCGACACAGTTCCAGGTAGCCTTCCACTGGTTTCCTGGAACTACTTCGCCGAGCTAACTACGCTTTGCCAACGGTGGATGGCGAGCGATTCGCGACCGCTCACTTCTGGCGAGTAGTCGCAAGCGCTCGTCAATGTTCCAGATTGGGGTGCAGTACTGCAAAGTGCGTGCCGCTGTAGGAAGACTCCAGGACTATTAACAAATAGAAAATTACGTGGTGGGATTACGTGCAGAATGCCCCAAGCGCTGACGTATTTTCCAATACGATAGTGCGATATCCACGGTGATCTTTACGAGGGCTGATTAAGTAATGATGTTGCCTCTGTTTTTTTCTTTGCATGGAGGTAGACGGGCTGTGTTATGCTGTTTGTGAAGGTCTGAACATGTCTGAACCGAATTCAGTTGGAAGTTCATAGTATCTAGCGCAAGCCAAGGCGCTCATACGTAATAGGCCACTTTCAAAAATCCCTCCATGCAACGCTGCGCGGATCGCACTCTGGGAACCAGTTTGCACGGAGCGGAATGGCATGGTTTCGGTTTCGATCAGACACCCGCTGTCGGTACTCCTGCAGCCAAGCACGTGAACTTCCAAGCCTGCGTAACTTTCCTTCACGCGCTTGAGAACGCGCTTGCACGACAGGGCACCAGCAGGGACTGCAATCCATCGTTCTACATTTGCTTACCTTAGCCCAAAATCTGGCAGATCGGGAACCACAAACACAGAGCCAGGGGGTTTGCTCATCTTGCAGCCGCGGCCGCGGCTGCGGCCAAGAGGGATTTTTATGTCAGATGACCAGCTCCATGGGGACAAGAAGTACCTAGCGTCCCTTCCTAATAGACACGTTGTTCTGGGGCAGGGGGCGCGAGCGCGTCCGCAAGTCGCGACCATGTTATGCTGGCAGCACTTTCCATGCGGCGCTGTAACGTTCGATTTTGCACGTGCCACGTTCAAAGGCAAGCATCTGTAGACGCGGAATAACAAAACATCTAAAAAACTAAAATAAGAGAAGAATTATGCAGCTCGCTGCCTCAGCGTCCCATTCAGCTTTATTATTTTATTGCGTTCTTTCATAGCTTCCGTGAGCCCGTATGTTTCACTTTACGTGGTAGCGAAGCTGAAGCTACCTGCAAAAACATGTTCCCCTGAAAGATGCTCGCACTGCACGAGCGCGCGTGCTTGGAAGGGACACTGCAAGCTCGGAGCCTGCTCTTGTAGGCTCTGCTACGCTGGCACTTAGAATGGAAAGGAGTAGAAAAAACTAGTGGGGAAGCTTGATGACGCACGTTCGAAACGCGAGCCAAATATTCTATTTTGCTCGCCAGGAGCGCTGCTCAAAACTTGAGAGCTACGGGCCTATGGATGAGATATCCGTGTTGCTTCGAGTACAAAAGTCGAATTTCACTCGCAGAAACTGACCGCAGAGGCTTTAAACTGAAGTCCAATTAACCGCCTCATCATACTTTAGGAGCGGCAGGTAAAGTTACGTCAGTGGAAGGTAAATATGTGCCAAAATAAAAGCGGTGCGGTATAGTTATATACCTACGCCAGCGTGGGCGAGATTCGCCTTTTGCTGTAGTCGAGAGGTAGGAGCGCCGGAACTTGTCTTCGCGGCGTGAAACGTTCAAGTTCAGATCGCGCCAAAAACTTTTTTAATATATATTTTTGCGCGTGTGTCTTATCTTTTAACTGTGATCCTTTTTAGAAATCGTCCAAATCATCCACTTGCACTACTGCGCCTTACAGAGCTTTTACTATTAGTCCCACCTGTAAAATCGACACACCGAAAGAAAAAACAAACAAACAACAAGCCAAGTTAACGCGCTAAGACAATCGTTTCATAATGTTCCTTAAGACGAAACCAAGATTACAGCATCGGTATGTCTTTAGCATAAACGGGGCCGAGAAAAGCTTTCTTCCCCCAGCAACTGCATGCACTTTTATGTGTTTTCAAATATACAACGCTCTTGCTACGACTCTTTCTGTTGTATTTAAATTTTTCACAAGTTCTATACACACTACCTAGATGGCGCCACTGTCCACAATTGCGCCCGTGTTATCAGGGTCCCCTCTCCGTGGCGCTTGGCCCCATGTTGTTTACCGTTGAATAAACAGAGTACGCTACACCACCAACCGGGTCGGACGTGTCCTTCCTTCCGGGGCTACCGCGCCCCCGGCTCTGCCGGTCACCACTTCGGCATGCGAGACTTCGTCTTTCCAGCAGGCCGCCTCGGCCCTGCTTCTTCTCCTTTTTAATTTTGTTTGAGCTCTCCGAATCACAACGCTTTCCAATAACAGGAGGCGCCTAATTCGTACTTATACACACTGTAACTGTGTCAATTAAAAAAAAAAAAAGCTTCCACAAAACAAGCACAAGAAAAAATACAAAAAAGTTTTCTGCAGGGTTTGAACCCGGAACTTTCACGCCGCGATGACAAGTACTTGCGCTCTTACCTCTCGACTAAAGCATATTTTCTTTTTCGTCTTTATAAGACTAAAGCAGAAGGCTTAGGTCTCCAGCGCTGGTGCACGGTATAAATATACGGCCACCGCTTTTATCTCGCGTGATTTTTCCTTGATTTTGGCTAATATTTACCTTTCTGGCCATAACTTTACCTGCTGCTCCTAAAGTATAGGGTGGCTCAAGTCACCAGGCTCGATCTAAAATGGACCGTAAAAATCGACGCCTGCACGTAGCAATCTAAACTTTTCGTCAAAGGTGTATTTCACAGGTCGGTTTTTTCTTGTAAAATTACAAAGCGTAGTTCTCTTTCTGTAAAAAAATAAGGCCAAGGAACTTGCCTGGGTCAACGGCGGGCGGCGACGCAGACGACCAAGTGGAGGTGCGGGGTGTGTTTGACGCTCCTATTGATAGATGGCGCTACCTCCTTGTTTCGGTTTTCGGTCAGAGCTCTGGTTTCGGTTTGCTTTTAAAGAAAAATCGAAAGTGCCCGCGTCGACCGTGGTTTATTGACACGAACATAATCTTTCTTGTAATCTACCTTTGGCTTGAAAATAAATGCAGACAATGATAGCAAAACTTCAAGTAACAAAAATAAAAGAAAACGCGGTTTCATAACGACAACGCTGACGGCGCTCTTGCAGCCGGCGGATTTCGTCTGCGTGTCGTCTGCTTTCTTTCGCTGGTCGGTTGCATCCTCGGACGCTGCTTCCGAGACCTTTTTTGTCGCGGTTGGTGAGAAAACAGCCACAATGCGTCACCTGACCGTCCAAGAGAGGGCACAGGTAGTCCTTTGGTTTACAGAAACCAGGAGTATGAGGCAAGTGAGATCGAAGTTTCGAGCCACTTTTCGTAGGCGTCCACCCACCCGTCGGACTGTCATGCGCTGGGTACACCGATTCAACACGGAGAACACTGTGCAGACCAGGCTGCGAGTACTCGAAGAGAGGTCGCCACAGCAGAACAAGCGTCACGCCGTGCTTGCGGCATTTGCATTGAACCCACGCCTGTCCGTGCGACAAGTCGCAAGACAACTTGGCATCAGTAAAAGTTTCGTCTGGAGGGTGATCCGCCAACAAATGTATCCGTTCAAGCCACAGGTCCTGTTCGAGCTGCAGCCAGATGACTATGAACGGCGAAAGCAGTTCTGCGTGGACGAACTTGGGCGCATCTCCACAAACAGGAACCACCTTCCGTTTCTGCTTTTCACGGACGAAGCTATTTTTCATCTGGATGGGCACGTGAACAAGCAGAACACCCGCTGCTGGTCCGAGACAAACCCCCACTGGATCATTGAAGAGGCTGTCCAGTCACCAAAGGTCGTAGTATGGTGTGGACTTTGGAGGGAAGGCGTTGTCGGTCCATTCTTTTTGAGGGCACGGTCACCGGCGAATCCTACCTTCGCATGCTCGAACAGGACGTCTTGCCGGAGCTGGAAGCTTCGCACATGCAAAGGAGGTGTGCATCTTCCAGCAAGACGGAGCACCCCCGCATTACGCCACCACAGTGAGAGACTGGCTTGACAGAACCTTTCCCGGCAACTGGATGGGTCGAGGGTCACCGACAATGCCCTGGCCCCCACGGTCCCCTGACCTGACAATTTGTGATTTTTTTGTTTGGGGTTTCGTGAAAGCCCAGGTCTACGCAGTTCGCGTGCGCACGATGACGGAACTAAAAGAGCGCATTCTATCCGCCTTCGATGCGATCACGGACAACATGCGGGAGGCAGCCTTCAGGGATTATGAGCGAAGACTGCACAAGTGCCTCCAAGTTCGAGGTGGACATGTGGACTGAAGACAACGAGAACTCAAGAGCACATATCTATCCATTTTGTACATATGACCAGCGGCTTTGACAACCGCGAAAACCGCGGGCTTCTGCTGACAGGCTCTTTTCAGAGCCATTAATTGCTGTTTATCTGGAGTTTGCTTTGGCAGCCTCCCGTGTCTCAAAAGTGCGGTCTAAATAGCGTCCAAAGTGACGCATTGTGGCTGTTTTCCCACCAACCGCGATAAAAAAAGGTCTCGGAAGCAGCGTCCGAGGATACAACCGACCAGCGAAAGAAAGCATACGACACGCAGACGAAATCCACCGGCTGCAAGAGCGCCGTCAGCGTTGTCGTTATGCAACCGCGTTTTCTTTTATTTTTGTTACTTGAAGTTTTGCTATCATTGTCTGCATTTATTTTCAAGCCAAGGGTAGATTACAAGAAAGATTATGTTCGTGTCAATAAACCACGGTCGACGCGGGCACTTTCGATATTTCTTTAAAAGCAAACCGAAACCAGATCTCTGACCGAAACTAGAGTAACTGTATAGGCTCTGCTTGCAGAGCCAGAGTATCGCGTTCCTTTTCCTTTCGCCGCCATCTCCGTATTGGCGGAGGAGTGGTCACGTGGGCAGAACTGGAGCCGACCTTCGTGCGGGAAAGCGGCCTTCCAGAGCGCCGAGTTTCGGGGGAACATATTTTCCGCTTTGCGTTCGAAAAATATAGATCCTAGACTAAAATCGAACGAGCCGAAAGCTTCCTAAGTCATTGAACATTATGTGCGTCAACTGGGTACAGTACAATCCTGTTTTTTTATAACGCGAGCGATGTTTTAGGACATCCGTTTCCAAGGTATGTGGAGCAGACGACACAGACGACGATCGCGTTGCTCGCATCTGCGGCTCTCGCGGAGGGATACGCGATACGCGACCGGCACATCCGGCCATCTCGGCGAGTCGGGGGAGTCTCCGTCTCGAAAGCGAGGGACGGCGCTTTCATCAGCCGCTGCTGATGAAAACGCCGTCCGTCCCCGCTTTTCATTTCATTTCAAAAAATAAAGCGAGAAAAGAGAAAGAGGGAGCGACGCAAACTACTATAGTAGCTACAGGCGGTGAAGGTAGACGGCTAATGCGTTCGGGTTCGGAAACATTCTGTGGAAAAGGACCGTCTGGATACAGGACGTCTGCTAGCGGCAGGGCCAAAAAGCGGTATGGCTATAGCCGTGAAAGGTTGCTAAAAGTTGTCATGGCTATATAGCTTGGCCTTTTAGGCCTACTCTAGGTTAAGAGTGATAAGGATGGTACTCGTCATATTGGCCACTTACCCTGTTAAAAAAAAGAGCAACACGGCTACGTTCAAACATAAAAAAAAATAAAAAAGGTCATTACACTGTGAGGATGTCCCGTGTCATGTCAATCGTATAGTCATTAAATCGTGGCTTTATGCTGGCAAGCACGAACTTGTCCTCAGAGCATAAACTTCCCTTTACTACAAAATCTGAGGAAATGAAATATTATTCGTAAGTTTTCTTATCCGTTTTTTTTTCTTTTCATGTTGGTGCTCACAGTCAAATAAACAAACAATTGGAACAAAGCAAACAAACATAAAATAGAGCATGCAGAAAATGCAACATGCAGAAAGGCTTCTTAAAGCACGTTGCTGGGCTCGGTAGTGCATTTTAACACAAACAAAATACGTCAAATAAGACAAGGACAAGCAAGTAAAACAGGAGAAGCCTGTCCTTTCTAGCCTGGTTGTCTTTGTCCTAAGAAAAGAGTGGGTTAGCGCACCTCCTCTCAAAGCACGTGTAATGAAAGTACGCGCTACAGAACCCAGAGATCCCGGGTTCGATCCCCACCCCCACACGTTTCGATTTGGATGAGCATCATACCGGCGTGGCTAGCGATTATACTGCACTGGCAAAATTTATCAGCTACTGCTGAGACACCAGACGCCTACTAAGGCTAACTTCCGGCTGTATAAACATACATACAACACAATTATTATTTCTCCTTGTCCTATTTCTGCTATTTTATTTGTATCGATTATCTTTTTTTTGTATCCTTTTTCTGCCAAGGTGTTCTTCTCTGGACAACTCCTGTTGAGTTATGGTGAGACTGTTATTAAGAGGATTGGGAACGTTGTGGTGTTACTGAAGCCTTTAGAGCATGATAAAGTGCTCTCTAAGTGAACTCATTATTCCAAAAAGTTTGTCCGATCATCCTTCCGTCCATCCGTGCAATTCTAGCTAAATTTAGTGGGGAAACTAAATTGGTGTTTAGAGTCATGTGACGTCGGCTGATGGCACGTGGCCTGATGTCGCGTGATCTATACACCAATTCAGTTTCCCGCTAAATTTAGCGAGAAAATTGACGTAACCTGACCTGAGGTCACGTGACCTATACACCTATTCACATTCCCCGTTATATTTAGAGGGGAAATTGATGTCACGTGAGCCCTGCATCAATTCAGTTTGCCGCTAAATTTGGCTGGAAATCGATGTCACCTGACCTAAAGCACTCTCAGTATCCCCGCTAAATTTAGCGGGCAAATTGACTTCACGTGACCTGACGACCAGTGACACATCAATATAATTTCCCCACCAAATTTAGCAGGAAAAGTAACGGTACGCGACCGAAACACCAATTTAGTTTCACCGCTAAATTTAGCGAGGAAATCGACGCCACGTGACCTACGTGCGCACCCAGTTTCCCTTTTCAATATAGGCGGTTTAATGTATTATAAATAATTTTAAACGATCGGACCTTAAATACTGCTTCATGCATTTGCATTACATGACATTGGATATACAGGTCGAGGCCCATTTTTTTTAATTGTGACTTTTAATCAGTGGATTATGGGGTGTGGTGGAATACTTGTTCCGCCACCACCATTACACAAGTGCATAAAAACCACCGCTGAACGCGCTCGATAGAAACAGCAGTTCCAAAAGATATAATAATGCACGAAACGACAAAGTCAACGAACAAACCAATAATCTTAAGAATCAGCACTTCAAGGAGTGGTGCTTGTGAAAAATAGGTCTTACTTTTGGTCCAAAACATACATGAAATTCCCAAACGACTCTGAATTCTAGAAAATTATTTTTCTGGAAATCTCCCAGTGGCGATAGGCGTTTCGCTAAAATAATTTCACTTGGTATGGTTTTTGTTGTTTCTCAATGTTAACAAAATATTATACTTTACGTTATGAGTTACTGTGTCCATATATGCAAATTTGAGGTTCTACAAATCTGTGTGATGTCGTGCCGCAACCTGTGCACATTTTGGTGTCAATGGATTGTATACAGGAATATATATTAGTAACCAGGCACGTATCCAGGGGGCAGGGGGAGGGGGGGGGCATTTCCCCCGAAATCTTCCATTTTGCTTGGGCCTCTTTCCCCCTTCCCCCTCAAACAGCATTTTGTCATGGGCGCCCCCCCCCCCCCCCCGAATCAAAATCCTGGCTACGTGCCTCATAGCAACTGTTTAGTGAAACTAAAGCAAGTGTGCAGGCGAGCTCGTTGAATACATATATTGTAACCCAGGAGCGGGGTAACGGGACGGACAACACAAAGCTCCAAACACAGCTAACGAGCGCTTGTTTATCGACAACCCTGACGCGGCTACACGTGTACAGTACCAATTCGACACCCCGCTCGCGATTGCTTCTGTATAATACATCAAGTTATAATTTAAACATTAGGTTGAGGAAATCCCAAACCAAAAACTGATTTCGTGCTTTTTTTGTTTTTTGTCTGGTCAAATTTATTTTATTTTTCAAAAGTAACCCCCAGCACACATCTAGAAGTCAGATGCGCGAATCTTACACTCGGGGTGAACTTCCTGTGGCAATGAAGAGAATGCTAGGGGGCGGAGCTAATCGACCCTGTGTTTTTGCGCCAAGTACTAGTACAGGACGTGTTTGGTTTCGGTTTCAGTTTGGGTTTTGGCGTGACAAGACGCATTCGCTACTGTTCATCTCTTCGTACGAGGATCGCGAATGGGGGTGCTGAACTGCGATCGTCGAGCATGCAGGCATATCCGCGTCTCTTGCCTTACGTTTCACCCGTTTCTAGACACAAGCTAACGCTTTGATTGAAGCACTTGGACCGACTAGCAAGGTAAATTTTACCGTGGCCGATCTCGTCGAATTTTATTTTGCCCTGCGGCCGACGCAGATCTGAGGCGTCGATTTAAGAAATGTCGTGGATCTCATCAGCTTAACAGTTTGGTCAATGATATGTAAACTCTTTTGGTGCTGAAAAATCATAGCTTGGGAGCGATATTCCAAAATAGGAGCGCGCACGTTACGGCACGTATAGCCGTTTTACTGAAAGAGGGCGAGAGAGAAAGAAGAGAGGCATCCGGCGCTTTCACTCTCGCTGGGTCGTTACAAAGAGTGAAAGTCCCGGATGAGAAGCTTCAACGGTGTTGGGTGTCTGCAGTGCCCGGACATCGTTCGCGCTGTTCTTCTCTGTTTTAAAATCGCAAACTTAATTGGAGCCACGGGCTTCGATGACGACAGTCCCTCAGTCATCGGGATACCATTGCTCGGTCAGTAAGGTGCACGAATAACGACAGAAATCGTCCAATACTCGTCCGAGGACCTATGCAGCTTGCATGGAATCCGGCAAGGCGGAGAGCGGCTGCAATGTCTTTAAGCTCCATCCCTTTCCAGATGACCCCGGTCTCCAGCGGCAGTGGACTGCGTCCGTAAACAGAAAAGACGTTTCTTCAACGCCATCCTCTCTACTGTGCTCGGAACATTTTGTGAATGGAGCGCGCACCGAACACTGCACCGCCGATGAACTTGGGTATGCACTCGCAAGTAGCGTGCGAGTTTTCTCGTGATAATTGCTGTTTCAGCTTGTAAAATTTTGTAACTGAATTTATCTTAATATAGATATTTTTCAGGGGTAACACTGACACGATTTATGATCTACAACACTTAGTTAAAGCACATTTCCGCCGCCGGGTGTGTCTGGAAATTGTTAAAAAAGTTAGTTCTGTCGGTTTCCTTAATCCCGATCTCCTGCGTGATACCAGAGTGCCAGCAAAAGCGCTCCTTGGAGTGCCGCTGGTGGGTTGTTTCCGTTGATTGGGCGCTTTTAAGCGCTGGATGTTCGCTACAGGGTACGTCTCGTGTGTTGCGATCTGCGCTTTCGAGCCCAGTGTGCACGTTTCTTGCTTCGAGTCATGGCATCCGCCAGTGCGGCGACGGGGGAACAGCGGCAGCGAACGTATCAGCGATAGAAATTGGAGGTTAGTACTCAAAATATTGCATCAAATAGTAAAATAATTCGTGGCTGCTTTGAGGCTTTCTGCGGTTCAATATAAGTACATCTAGAACGTCTACATTGTTCGTTACACAAGGAAATATAAGAACACGGACACGCAAGATAAAAGCAGCGCAGCAAAACGATCGGTGGCAACTCCGGGTGTTTACAAAAGTTAATTGAGGTTACCGTGTCGTGTATCGCTTGTTGATTACTGAAAACGGCTACGTTGAAATAGGCCGATTTCAAGCAAAAATTAATAAACAGTTCATCAGTTCCAGTCATGCAGAAAGCGATGGAGCTTAAAAACATTGCAGCCGCACTCGCCTTGCCGGATTCCAGGCAAGCTACATAGGTCCTCGGACAGTATTCGACGCTTTCTGTCGTTATTCGTGCAACCTATGACCAAGCAATGGTGTCCCGATGACCTGGGGACTGTCGCCATCGAAGCCCGTGGCTCTAATTAAGTTAGCGAGTTTAAAATAGAAAAGGAAGCGCGATTGAACTTCGGGCACTGCATACACCCAACGCCGCGGCCAATCCTCTCATCTGGTAATTTCACTCCTTCTACACAACCAGCAAGGGGGAAAGTGCCGGTAGCCCTTTCCCTTTCTCTCTGACCCTCTTTGAGTAAAACGGACTCATAGGGCTCCTTAGACCCAATCGCCACCCCTGCTCGCTTATGCCGGTTAGCTCACTAACCAACCGGTATATGGAAACAATGGAGAGTCCCGGTTCCTTCTGTCTCACTTGTGCGTACACACTGCAGACCATCTGCTTGGTTTGCTTTTGACAATACTTGGTTGCCATACTTCGAGAAAATCCTACAAGGCGAACAAAAGCGCGAGCTCACAGAAGGTACCGACGATACCCGTCGACGCACACGAGAAAGTCGTCATATTTGTTTTGCAGGAAAGTGCAAAACCTGCGAGAACTTAAAACAAGAAAACCCGAAAAAGCCAAGAAAAAAATGCTATAAGTTTGGTACATCCCTACTAGTAATATAGTAACATTGTAAAAGCAAAGCTAAAAATCCTTTTTTTTATTATTAATTGGGTAAGTTATTCTGGGCAAATTATGTTGGTTGAACTATATCCAGCTGCGCAGTGAAACGGCGTGCTTCGGCTGTGTAGCTTTGGCTTCATTGCCACAGAAAGTTTACCCCAAGTAGTAACTATTCCAATCTGAACTAGCAGATTTTACATTCACCGCTCCATCTCAAAGCAAAGAAAAATTGGTGCGTGGATGATTAGGCTAAAAATGAGTGTTCCGATGTTTTCTCATAGAGAATTCCACTCGTTTTTTTGGATCACTAGCCTAAATCGGCGATGGATCATGTAATCCGTGCGGAGCCACCGCGCCTCTGACTCCACCAGCGGAAGACGACAAGCCTTCAAGAGTGGCCGACTTTCTTCCCGGCATTTCCCATCGCGCTTGGCTTTCGTCATTTCCGGAAAGCGCCTGTATGCTCCGAGCTCCAGATCCGTTCCCGTAATGCTCGGTGAGGCAGGAACTCAAGCTCCCAAGCATGGGCTTCTGCTCGGCTTCGGAAAACTCGGGAAATCCAGACTTGGGCGCTCCGAACCGAGATCCGGAGTCGGTGCGGTTCCGAAACAACGAGCGAACGACATCCGGGTTGATCCCAAACGACCAGTGGCGGACGCGCTGCAAAACAAAAAGTCGATCTGGGAGCGCACCAATACGACGAGGGGAATTCGCCATTAGTAAGGTCACACCACCATACAAAGATTAGTCACATGACATCACGATTCAGTGCGTATCTTCTATCCGCCATTGCTGAGTTATTGGCTGTGTTATCTACCAACTTTGATTAGAATAGTTCATTGAACTTCAGTCATGTGTAATCACCCTTTTGTGCGTCGCTCTTCAGGCATTAGCTGTTTCTGAGCCCGTAAAATAAACATATAGATGTAATACTGAATATTTGAAAAATATTTACATGTCCGTGTAAGCAGTCACTGAGAAGCAACCGTGAGACAGCTGAACTTTACTTTCATATAGCCATACTGGTACGTTCCCTAAATTACGGGGTTATGTCACAGTAGTAGGGAGTTTTCGTAGTTGGTTTCCACCGTCCCGCAACGCTCCTCTCAACCCGCTACGATACCTGTAACTCTACAGTCAAGGACATATGCGCGCAGGCGCAGCAGCGGCTTCTTTTTTGCGCTGGGGTTTTAGCGGAGGGGGAAACGTGGTCTACAAAAACTCCCTATTCTTAGGCTATTTCGCAAGAGGAAAGTAACCGATAAAGCGATAGCTCTCAAGTCATTTATCATTTTTACTATATATACTAAACAAATAAGAAATGTCCTGTTACACAGACTTGTTGACGACATTTGTATCTTACAAATCCTTCGCTGTTCTTAATTAAACGACCTGGAATTTTACAATACACAAATTTAGAGATTAGATATAACCAGAAAGAAATAAACTTCTCTCGAGAAACTAACGTATACAAATATATATCTTACCACTTCCTTAATATTTTGAAGAATGTGAAATCTTAATAAGCATAATACTTGCCATTCTCACGATGTCCCCAACTGTTAGGGACTGCCGGCACAAGTGTGCCCCTATAAAATAAAATAAAAAAATCTCCATTACATGACTCATGAATACGTTTTGAAACCACGCGAACCCGCCTGCGTAAACACGACACCCGCGCATTTTTGCGTTTTTGTGTGTATCCTTGGTATAAAATAGCTTTACTTCCAATATATTCTGACAAATTTAGGGAAGTAAAGAAAGTAAGTATTTTTGAAGTAACTGTACCTGTAGTACATTTTTAAGCGAGTACCTAGGTACGCACCTAGGTACTTTTTCGTGTGAGTAACTGTAACTGTAGCTTAAATGCATTTTTAAGTAACTTTTACAACCCTGGTAATCACTACTATGCGATGCACTTTAAAAACCCCATGGCAAGCAGTGGCACTGAAGTTAAAGCAAGTAGGCAGGCGAGCTGTTAAGGATAGACATGGAAACCCCTGGAACGATGGGACGAAAAGGAACGAACAGACACGAGACTCCTAAGGCAGCTTCGTGTCTTTCCGTCCCTTTTTGTCCCCTCGCTCTAGGTTGCCATGTCTACTCAGTGGAACTGCACTGGTCGATTTCCTCGTCTACAGCGGAGACACAGTTCGTTCCCTGGGACTGACTGTACGGCGAGCAAGTGCTCTAAAATGTGTCTTTGGCGCATCGAAACGCAAAAAGAGCAGTTGTCGGCCAATCAAAGGGCAACATCGGTGAACGGCAGTGCGATAACGCACTGGATGACCCGAGGCAGCCAGGCTCGCGCGCCCATCGGTCGTGGAGTGTCGTGGGTGAAACAAACGCACGAGGTGCCCAAGAAGCAGACGAACTTGTACGCCATATAGCTTCCCGCTGTCTGCACTCATAAAACAATTCTGACTCTAGACCTCATAGAGCAGCAGCCGGCCATCACTGTCCATCGGTTGCTTGTGCCGTCTCGTGTTCTTGTTTGCGGGGTGGAGTATATATAGGGTTGTTCGTTTTCGGGTAAAACCCGATTTTACCCGATTTTCACACCCCGAACATGTTTTCAAGAGAATCGGGTTAAACCCGATTTCTCCCCGAATTTCAAAACCACATAACCAACATATTTATTTTTACGCCGCACGGAGTTTGCGGTGCACACACGCTAGCTACCCTACCTCGGGACAACAGTGACATATAGTTAGTTTCGCAAGCTACATGCTACATGACTCTCAACCAACAGCCCAACAAGCGCACCTAACTCACCGCGACATTCTACCGAGGCCGGCTGAGGAAAAGCGACAATAGGCGTTGGGGTCTCGGAGGGACATTTCTGTGCCCCCGCTGTGCAGGTGAAACCGCCTCGGCACGCCACGTAGCTTCGGCCCTGCTGCACGCAGCTTGTGAAATGCACTATCAACGCCCCTTCGGCCGCTGTTAGGTGTCGACGCCCAGCAGGGTCTCTCGGGTAGCATGGCCATCTCGCTGGAGTCCAACCTTTTTCACGAACAACGTCCGAGCTTGCAGTCGCGTAAACAGATCGGGAAAAGTTAACAAGTTTATTCCATAATGAAATATCTGCTCGAAGACGACCGTCCCTAGAACGGTCGAGGTTTTTGTTGACACCTGAGGGAGAGGAGGATTCCGTGGGCGGTGCTTCCCTTGAAGCGACCGACGGCAATCCGAGCTGGAAAACCCTGATGTCCCTCCGATTACCAGCTTGAAACGGACCCTAATTTTAACACGTTAGCGTTAAAACGCTCATGATACGCACCAATAAAAACAAAAAAAGAATGTAAAATTGAGTACATTTGTCAAATTTAACCCCGAAAAAACCCGAATTTTGGAATGTTTCAACAAAAAACCCTGATTTCTCCCCGATTATTAGCTTGAAAAATAGCCTTCGCTGCCCGATCAACATAAGAATAAATGAAATAACGGTTCCGCATTTGTTTCGGCTGATAAAGAAAGCACTGGAAGTCCGTAGATCGATTGCACCCTTGCGATATTGTCCTCAGCTAGTGGGCGCTCAAGTTAATGTTGCGCTATTTGTTAACATTGCAGTAGTAAGTGGAACCCTCTGACCGTGCGTTAGAGAACCAAGCGAATACTCACACAAACTACAGAAAAAGCAGGATAATTTCTATGTCAGAAACATATACCGCACAAAATCAGGAGGCATATGGAGGTGGGGTACATCCACGACTGCCTATCTTTTCTTAAGTGCTTCGTTTCTCAGTACTTTGTAAAGTGCAAATAAAAACACTTTTTTGTAATATTTTGACCTGACCCTGTTAGAGCTAAAACCGACGACAACACATAAAAACATTTTAATGAGGTTCAAAAAATTTGGGGGGGAGATGGTGTAATGACTCACCCTGTCAACATGAACACGATGTCGGCTTTCTTACTTCTGCGTCCGTTCTCTGACGTTCCTCGAACTTTTTAACATCATCAGGTATCTTGATAATATCAGGTTGACCTGGATTTGTGCTAAATGTACTTTCCTGGGAAAAGACATGTATGCACAATTTTATATTTCTATTCTTGTAGTTTAAAGCGTAATAGTCCCTGTTGCATAGTACACTTAACCAGGTTTTGCAGCACTCTAGAGTATCACACAAAACTGTCAAATAAAGTCAATACACTTTTAATCTATAATTCATCGCTTCACAGAATCATCCAAGATTGAAATAATTATTTGAAAACCAGAACGTTTATCTATCTCCAGATTGATTCTTCAAATGTTTCAGATTACACTGGCGGCTTATTTTGTACATGCTCGCCTTAACAGTGGCAGTCACTCGATGGCCAGGCATGCTGCCTGAGTGACGTGCAGAAAAAGGGGAACGTTAACCCCAAATGCGCAGTATTGAAGAAAAATATATCTCTAATATATAAATAAGGGAAGAACATAAAAGACGTAATGTCCTCGTTGCGGTCACTTGCTCTATACTCGTTTTCACCTCATGAACCGCAGTAACAGTTGTTCCAGCTCCTCACGCAGTATTACTAATTTCTCCTTTATGTAGAAATTTAAGATATATTTAAGTACATCGTAGATTAGACAGGTAGTATCGTATCAGCACGTACACACTTCAGACGTCATAAGCATCGCTTCTTACTCCAACAACCAAGTCTTGTAAGGACTACTTCGTGCGGCGTATGAATAATGCGTAAGACATACTTTTTTTGCTTGAGGTGAAAATGAGTATAGATCGCAGGCATACAACTCCAGATTTGCTCCCTAGTTGTGCAGATATATTGCACTTTATGAAATGAGATAACAAATGCAAGCCAAAATAACATATCTCGAAACTATATATCCAAGTTCAAACGAACAAGTGCGATATAAAGGGTATTTCACGCTGTGCTGCCAAATCGTTCCTGCGAAAACTACGCATTACATCATAAAAGACGCTGATGTCGTATTGGTCCGCTGCTCAAAAGAATTAATCATGTTCGCGAAATAAGTAAATTATTAAGTAGCTTGCAGAGACTAACTTTTTTTTAATGTATTTAAAATATTGGTTTAATCAAAACAATATGGGTATTATCGAAAACGACTAAAGCAGCCCACTTCAGAAATATGTAAGGCAGGTGCAACATTTTACGGCATTCCGAGAAATTTCTCATTTTGGACGCGTTTCTATGTTTCGGCTTCCTATCGAGCGCAAATTAATTACGCTAGCAGTCCTGCTGCCCGTGACGAAAGCGCGCAACTAACTTGCACCACAAGCGCATCGTATAAGTACTTCATCTTCTTGCTCCCTATTTGGCACTACTTATTTTATTGTTAACGTTATTCTCGCAATTTCCTAAGGGGCAGAGCGTTTCATTTCGCTGGCTCAAGTTTTCTTGTTTGTTTTTTTGGTGCTATTTATTTTATTGTTAACGTTATTCTTGCAATATTCTATGGGGTCAGAGATTTCGGCCGATAGTCGCATTACGGCCGAGAGTGCATTACGGCCGAGAGGAGCGGAAGGGCCGGGAGTGGCTTTGAGGCCGAATAGGGCATAACGGCCGAGAACTGCATTAAGGCCGATAGTCTCTGAATGGGCTAGTGTGGCCGCCTTCTCGGGGGTCGCGTTGTGGTTGATGACTTTAGTTGCCACCAAATAAGATAGATGGCGCCACATATTTATTTTATTTTTCAGTGCACATTGTATCTCGGTGACGGCAAATTCTGCGTTTTTGGTTTTATTGCTTTATCCTTTACGATTAATTAAACATGTAGCGCTTTGACCGTTTCGACTAGCTTTTCTTTTTTGCTACACTCCGTGTCATCATTTTTTAGCAAAGGGCGAAGGCTATGCCCTCGTGAGCCAATTAGAGAGACGGAACGAAGCACGTGACACTTCTTCAAGGCAAGAATGCACTCCGACGGTGAGTTAATTGTCATGATCTGACATTCTGATGGCTCATGTGTTTTTCATATTTCCTAGTATGTGTTTTCTTCAACGTTTCGCTGTAAAAAAAGATTGAAAATAAAATTCTAAAATCAACCTCACTCATCGTTTTCGTAGCCGCCCGGTAGAATCAGAGACATAACTAATTTAGTTAAAGTGCTGAAATTTGAAAAGACACAATAAATGTTTCACTGAACTCTTAAAAAGCCGATGATTAAAATATAGGAATGTTATACCAAAAAGGCGCCCTAAATTCATAGCATTTATTTGGAAATACGTGTGCGTGTGTGTACATAATCCAAATATGCAGATGAAGGAACTACTGATCAAACGAATAAGAAATGATAAAGCGCAGAAAAGCAAATAAATAAATGAAAAATTCGGATAGGCAAGGCCGGCGTACCGACTGGTGCCGGCCGTGAAGGGTGAAAACAAACCCAAAACCGCAGTATTTGCAGTCACCGACAGATACACTCTTAAAAATGTCATAAGTTTACTTTCCCGCAGAATATTGTAAACGACTTATTTTTCGCGATTAGGTCAAAGCTGGAGTTTTGGAATAATTTGCGGGTTCTAATTTTTCGCGACGCGGTAAGATCTCAATATAGATTCTAATGTGTTTACATTTTAACGGAATTGTTCGCGGGACCTATTTTTCGCGAATTGTAGGCGATTGGCGAAAATTAGGTCCTCTCGAAAATTAAGTAGTTTACAGTATTCGGAGCGCCAATCATTGTAATCTGAGAAGAGACCACGGCGATTGACGAGACTGAAAATATGTTAATTTCATCCGCCATGCTCAATGTGGCGCCATCTATCTTATTTGGTGGCAACTAAAGTCGTCAACCACAACGCGACCCCCGAGAAGGCGGCCACACCAGCTCATTCAGAGACTATCGGCCTTAATGCAGTTCTCGGCCGTTATGCCCCATTCGGCCTCAAAGCCACCCCCGGCCCTTTCGCCCCTCTCGGCCTTAATGCACTCTCGGCCGTGTTTCATTTCGCTAACTCAAGTTGTTTTGTTTTGTTTTTTCGAAGAGGTAGCCAAAGTGGTCGTGGCGCGCTTGACACATGAACCGGAATCACTGGCGCAGAAAATTGCTCTGAAAAGAAAACCAAAACCTAAAAAGGCGTCCAATTTTTTTTTCTTTTTACGTTTTTAAAGGCTGCAGATGCCTTATATTTTTGTAAAGGGAGTTGTTTTTTGTGCGAAGGCTTGGAAGCTGAGCTAGTCGGTTCATTGCTTATATATGGTGCCAGCTGAACATTAGGGAAGGTTACATACGTAGAGTGAAAGAGAGAGAGAAAAACTAGCGGTGTGTTTGCCTTTTCTGTCTCTCTTTGTATGTAACCTTACTTCGTGTTCAGCTGTTTCCGACGATGCCCAGAAAGTGTCTAATGGACCCTTTTCAAACGACCGCGCCGTCGCCTGTTCACCTCTGCTTGATCACGTACTGTGATTGCTGTGATCGTGTACTGGACACGAGGACTGTATCAGCGTTCGTCGTGAACTCCGCTATGCTCTTATCGAAGACGAGTGCTGCGTCAAAGTTCGGCGAGGACTCAGATCCAGATTCCAATCACGTGCTTCGTTGCCCCAAAAATGGCGATAATCATTGTTGCTTGATCGACTTTTGAAAAGTGTCTATGGGAACCTTTCATTCAATGTACTAATTAAAACGTTGATTCCTCAAAAGTATTTATTGACTTAATTGCACCGAACATTATTAATTTTCTTAAGTAGTCTCTCTGAACTACTAATTCACCTACAGGCATCCGGCTACTTATTGACTTCATATTGGCTAGTGCTACTCATTGGATATACCATGTTTCAACGAAAAATAACAGAAATGTTCTAAAAGTATTGTATTCAAGGTAAAAAAAAAGTTATTTTCTCGGGACCGCATTGCTCGTGGTGGCGGACGTCAAGACATGCACAATACTTACTAATAATTAGCTGGCTTATTATCTGAAAATAACTAATTAACTGTTTATTTGTGAAAATAGACATGTGGTTTAAATTAAAAGCTTACAGAGCGTCATCGAAAACCATTAAATCTGTCATTTTTAGAGAGACTTTGAGCACATGGGAAGCGTAGTAGTGCGCTGAAGTTGCCACTCGTGGAGCAGGTACAAGGCTGGGGCTCTTATAAGAGGCGGAGAAATCGAGCGGGCGCCATATCGCAACCGACTAGCCTTGTACCTGCTCCACGAGTGGTAACTTTAGCGCACTATGCTACGCTTCTCAAGTGGTCAAAGTGTTTCTGAAAATTACCTATTTAGTGGTTTTTGATGTCACTCAGCAAGTTTTTAATTGGGGCCATATGTCCATTTTCAGTAATTAAAATGTTAATTAGTTATTTTCAATTAATTATTGAACACATTAGTAAGTATCGCGCATTTTCTTACGTCCGTCACCACGAGTAATGCGGTTCCGTAAAAAATTATCTTTTTACCCGGGTTGCACTAAGTTCAGGAAATATTGTCAGTCTTCGTTGAAACATCCGGTATATTTATGGGTGATGTAGGTCACCTCTGGACTATAGTTAATCACCTCCAAGCATCCGGGCATCAACAACAAAGCACTCGCTGCGTATGGCAAAACTAAACTTTGTGCCATCTTAAGAACTTAATTATTAATTATCATATTACCAACTAAGCAGTAAGCGCAAAAACATTGCTCACCACATTTACTTTCGCAAGAAAGACCGTGACGTTGACATCCGAGAGAAGCAGTTCAAGCTTTTTATTTACCTGGTCACAACAGAAGGTGTTAATGTTGGTAGTCTGTTAATGACACTTCGGAGCCACCATGTTCGGCAAAAATGACGTGTCACAGGAGTAAATATTGCTATACAAGAAAATGAGTATGATAAACTGGACGCAATTAATCAATTATAATCAAGTTCTAATTCTAAATTATAAAAAAATCTAATACGAAAAGAAACTAATAACAATAAGGCTTGCCAGATGGTAAAACGAGAATTGGAATGACACAAAGAATTTAGTTTTCTTACTTCATAAAAAAAACATCACCCAAACCCTTCGATAAAATTGAACGAAGTCATCGTTTTCGTCAAAAGAGGGCAGTATAAACCAGGCCAATCTTATCCAAATTTTTGACCACTAAGAGCAAAGACGTGGTCATAAAAAAATGCCTTCAAGCTTAAAAATGTGACTTTTCCGAAAGTCTGGGTCTCCGAGGATTTTTCACCAAAGGTGTTGTTCGCCAGGCAAAAGTTGTGGGAGTTTGTGTCCCAACGGACCTTTTTCCAGAAACGAGTGCGCCGTCTGCGGAGTCTGTCTTTTAAACTACAAATGAAGGGCAGCCCAACCTTGCCTCCGCCCGCCAGAATTCATTGACATCGTGCTGTTGTATTGATCTTCGTTGTCTTTTATTCCCCATACTAGCTCATACTCACACTAAATTGCCAAAAAAGTCGAAGTGCGCACAAAGATAGGTACTGAATATGTTGGTCGACCGGAACTTTGCAATGTAAAAATGGCGACGGCGGGAAGCAAAGTCCAGGGTGATGAGGGTGTACGCAGGCGCATAACCTTACTGGGGAAAAAAGGTCCATTCCGGACTCAGAACATTAGATATAAGTTGTCTTATGACAAACTGCGCGTCGGTAACCAAACATATGAGTACGAAAAAAAAAAGTCACTGCGGTCTTCCAGTTTGCCACCTCCTTAAGCGTGGGGGCAAACGTTTCACCGGGCGACTTACTGACGGTATTGGCAGCTTAACTATCGCACACCTCGCCAGAGGTGAACGTGCCAACATTATCCTTTTTATGGCGAACTTCAGCAGCTTAGTTTCTAAACAGGATGAAGTCAAGTGTTATCACTTCGTCTTGCGAGCCAGATATTATTCTCGGTACGGAAACGTGGTTGACGTCTCACATTCAGAACGAAGAATTAGCATTAGGTAAAAACTACAAACTCTTCCGAATGGATCTAGTCTCTTCGGGAAGAGGAGGCGTCTTTATTATCGGTAAAGGTGACATCCGCTGTTCCCTCGTTAAGTGCGATTCCTCTTTTGAACTACTCTGAATTCGTCTGGAATTGGACTTCCGTCCACGCTTTGATTCGGGTTTGTTACCGCCCTCCAAGTTCAAACTCTGGGGTCTTTAACGATGATTTGTACGCATGCCTTTAGTACAGTGGTTCTCAAACAATCGATGTTTCGCGGACCCCTTTGGGTATCTGCGGGAGATGATGGAGGACCCCGTTCGGGGGTGTAGGGACGGGAAAGGTATAGGTGAAATGAAATAAGTATTTAATAAAATGGATGTAACTAAGGGCCAGTGTAAGATAGCACTTCTCTTTTTGACATAAAGACTAAAAAAAACTGGCCCAAAAACTAAAACATTTCTTCACGATCTGAAAAAAAGACAACTTTTATTGCCAGGCTTGACTAATGAGGCAGGGCTTCGCGGGACCCCTAGAATGCCTTGGCAAACCCCGAATGGTCCGCAGGACTCTACCCGAGAACCACTGCCTTAGTACAATAAGGAGTGCTTACTCAAACGATATTCTCATACTGGCTGGAGATTTTAATTGCCCTGGAATAAGCTGAAAAACAATGCTGCCCTATCAGAGTTCTTTGCATTCCGGTCACTCGACCCGGAGTGTCTTTGTCTGTCGGAAATGCTTCAACTAACACAGATCATAAATATTCCTACACGGGGCAATGCAACGCTGGATTTGTTTTTGGTTTCTAATCCTGAACATGTGAATTCAACTAACGTTATCGACCTCATTAGTGATCTCGCCATTGTTCAAGTTAAAACATATTTATCCTAAAGCGACTGAAAAACTACCACAAGCTCATTCATGATTACGCTCACACTCACGTTGACGCCTTAAGCGCGGGACTGGCCTTGTTCTCCGATCAATGCCCCATGGCTTGCACGTATCGTTTGGTGAACAATAACTGGATTGAAATAAAAACTACATTGCAGCGTGTTATTTCCGCCTACGATCCCTATAATCAGAATAAAATTCAATGTTATTTTACCTGGTTTACGACAAACTTAAAACGTCTACTGAACAAAAGGAAACGTCTATTTGCAAAAGCCAAAAAGAGCGGTGGCGACAATGACTGGTACTCTTATCTCGTATTTTCAAGACAGACTAATATCGCAGTCAAAATAGCTAAGAAAGGATTTTTACGGTGCCAAATTATCACATCTACTTAGTACTGACCCTCGTAAGTTTTAGAAGGCCATCAATCCATGTCGTGCTCGGAATGACCCTACGTTTGTAGGAATTATAATCGTCAAATGAACGTCAATTAAGCATCAGATTCTCTTAACTTGTTTTTTCTGGCATATTCACACAGGAAGACATCCGTCTTCTTTCGTATCCTGGCTTCCCTGTTATTACTATGTCCCCCATGGAATCAATACCGACAGTATCAGAAAATTAATAGAAACGCTTCCTTCTAACAGCTCTCCGGGAGAGGATCTTTTATCGGGAACGTTTCTAAAGTTAATCAAATGTTTTATGTCACCCATTTTTTCTAAACTATTTAAACAAAGCCTTCACTCGGGAAGTGTTCCACTCGATTTGCGTTCCGCCATTTTTAAACCCATCATCAAGTCAGGTGACTCATCAAAGCCGTCTAATTGTCGCCCCATCTTTCTCATCATTGTACCCTGCAAATTAATGGAACATGTAATTTTTACTAACATCATGTCACACTTGGATCAAATCAGCTTCTTGCTTTCTAATCAACACGGCTTCAGAAGAAACTACTATTGTTATACCCAGCTCGTTTAATTTGTTTATGATTTCCATATCAGTACTCACACAGGAGCACAGACAGATATTATGTGTTTTGATTTCGCTAGGTGTTTGATACGCTACATCATGAACAATTAATTTTAAAGCTTTCTCGCCGCCAAATTGACCCATCCATAGTGAATTGGATTTCAGCTTTCGTTACCGAGAGAACGTCAATCTGTAATTATTAACAATGCAGTCTCCTCCCGGGTACCAGTGGTTTTCTAGATACCTCTGAGGTCGATGCTCGGACCTTTCTATATATATTAATGACCTGCCATCAAACATTCAATCAACCCTTAGACTCTCTTGCTGACGATTGTGCGTTTTACCGGAAAATTTCATCCCCAGCAGATCATCATCTTCTTTCAGAATTATCTGAATAAAATCAGCCAATGGTGTGTTACGTGTCAAATGAAAATTAACTCGAGTAAATGCCGCGTGTTAACAGTTACAAATAAGAAAAACACCACCTTTCCAGTACTCCCTTTTAAAACAATCAATTGAATGGGTAACATTATATAAGTGCTTAGGAGTTAATTTCACCGACAATTTGTCCTGGCATGCGTATGCAGATAGTAGAGTATATAATTAATCCCGCAAACTGGTTATTTTTTTCAAACAGGAACATTCATTCCGCTATCCAGAGAACTAAACTTGTTGCTTATAAGTCAATTATGTTTCCAAAACTCGAATAGGCCAGCATGACATGGAATCCTCAACAAAATTATTTAACCTTAAACATAGAAGCTTTACAAAACCAGGCCGCGCGGTTCATCTGTCGTAAGCACGCTCTCCTTACAAGTGTCTCAGAGCTGAAGAGAAACCTGGAACTAACCTCTTTTGAAAATTGACGTCAGGTTTCTCGTTTAATGTTTTTTCCATAAATTTACATCTAATTGAATTACCAATTAACTCCACAAATCTATTTTATGTTCTCTCCACAATCGCTATGTAAGAGATTAACTAGCCTCCCACACGTAGTGACTCAACCCGATCCTACGTTAGTTAAGTAAAGCTTGTGATTAGCCAATTTGTTTTCATCCTAACGTCAATTACAGCTGGCCATAATTACCACTGTGTTCATCATGTATTGCTTAACTCTATGAAATGTCTGTGTATTAATTTTGAAGTTTTGGGTTTTAGTATGCCGTTGGTGAATGTTTATATGAACGATTCGCTTCTTATTTTGTTTGTATTTTTGTTTTTGTATATGTTACTATCGTGACATTCCTCCCTTTTTATTGCACCCCTGTGGAATGCGTCATCAAGATGCCTTCTAAGGTAAAATAAATGAAATGACAGTAAAGACTAATTGTAAATTGTTATAAAATACGCTACATTCTCATGCTTCTACGGTTCATTGTTTGTGAAATTATATTTACTAGCACCTATTCTCATTTGTTTTAGACATTCTAAATGAAACTAAGACCACTGTAATGTCTCAAAACAAAAATTATCACACTCAGAGTTAAAAAGACACGTTGATTCATTTCTCAAGCCAAAGCTTTTGCTGGACTACATCGATAATTACTGACCATCAATAAGAGTTCTAGAAATAATGTATAAATATTTGCTTAACAGTAAGGTAGTTTCTTTATCATAATGTTTATCTCAGGTTTAAGGAAGAGTTGAAGAGGTTTTTGAATAAAAAAGAAACTGGTGGAAAAGTTGTTAATGCAGCACCTTAGGCATGTAAAAATTTCTTCCGATTTAATGTGCGTAGGAGAGACGTCATTGCCAATTAAAATGACGCTGTAAACCCGCCCGCTGCAGTGCAATTGAAGTGGGTAGGAGAGCGACGAGGAAACCTAGATAGAGTGAAGTATCACGCGGTCGTATAACCCTTGCCCGCCTCTAATCTGGCCAGGAGATGCCGACGATCACGTCATAGTTCTATATTACAGACAACAGGCCGCGCAGAGGAGGCGATCGCTGCACGGTTTTCCGAAATTGTTACGGTTTAAGGGCTCACTTCTGCCCAATTTCCCAATAATCGAATCGCATTGCTCAGTTGTGTTGGGTTCATTTTTCTGAAAGCTTCTTTTTAACATTTTGGTGAACTTTCACCAACCTGCCTGCAATGTTGTTTTTCTTTTTTGTTAGTTTATTGTTTGACATTGGCTTTTGAGGGGCTAATAGCCAAAATATATTACAGGAAAAACAAAGCCTGATGCAGGTCTCTAAGGTGGTCGTACCCTGCTCTTCTTAGCGTATAAGCCACTAGCAGCTATCCAGCAAATCTCAGGGACGTCACAAATGGCTTTTAATGTAAAAGTAAATCATTGTATCTTAGTCTCGACGACCAAATTAATGTTCAGTTAAGGAATTTCCTAAAGGCGCACTATTGCTCAAATGTGTGAACATTTCCTCTAAACACGATTAATAAAATTTTAGATCAAGTCAAGACTTAACCGGTCATTTGTTCACAGGAAATTTCGATCACAATTTACACCACCTCTGTTGCTCGTTAACGCTTCCGCTCCAGTGTATTAGACTCGTCATTTTGGACTCTGGAAAACGTCGTGACAACTCTTTACTACTTTTACTTGCTGGAGACACCTGCGAGAACCTTTTCTGAAAGCGACAGCTTTATATAATTAAGGACTCTCTTCGGTACCTTGATTTCTCGTGGTGGTCGTGCACCGTAGCAAGGCAGTGGAGGAAATGTCAGCAAAGGAGCTCAGCTTCTGGTTTGACGTCAGAGCACGGCGTACCGTCCGCGCGGAGTTGGAGGAATCGGGAGGGGAGGTGAGAGATGGCGCTAGCACTTCTCTTCTCGCCACCCCCATTCCTTACACCGTAGTAGCTCTTGATGTAAACCGAAGATATTTATGAACAAGGAAATATCTCAGAAAAAGTTAATCTTATATGAAGTCAGATCATAAGTGTACCTCGCTTGGTACACTATAGAACTTTAAAACAAAAATAAGTACACGTCGCTAAAATTCAATATAAAGAAACAGAAGTAATAATTTAGGTTCTTGTTTTTCTTACCGAGTTCATTAAAGCTGATACAAAATCGGACTTTCTTGTTCCAGCCGGGATTAACTTCTGGAACGCCTGTGAGAATGCGCTCATCGTAGAATGCTATCATTTCGATGGTGAGGTCTGTAGAGGCGGCTGGAACATAAAAACGTACTTTCAAAGGGGTCATTGCTGACGAATATTTCTCTAAAGCGCATAATTTGTTCAACTCGGTGTCAACTCAAGTTCACAAATATAAGGTATTTCAATAGTTTAGTTCAATCAAAAAGATGTGCAATTATTTGAAACAATGCATACCTTGACAATGAACACCCAAATGGCTAACATTATAAATAAAGGGCAAATGCCAACCAATCCCTAAAAGATCGTAGGGTCCTAGGGTCGCAACGCTTCGGTGCCGGCTCGGCACCTTGCTTCTGGAGCGCTATTTAAAAGAGAAGCAGCTTCTTTCTTTTCTTTCTGCGGTGAATGTAGGGCAGTATCTCTTCGATCTTTATGGGATTGGTTGGTGTTTGCCCTTTATTTATAACGTTTAACCCAACCAGGCAGACTTCTGCCGAAATGTTCACCTTCAAATGGCTAACATGCATAGTACCCGACGAAAATCTTTTCGTTAGATATGCGTCTTCATTCGTTAGTGCGGAATTTTAAAATTATTATAAGAGATACTTCACAATTTTATCTCCAAAATTTGAAGCCCAGTTTGAGTCTCATATACACCGTTTCACTTCCTCTGCATTCAAAACAAAATTCGGAAACTAGTGGAATAGAATCTGTCACAATGCATGTACACAACTTAAATAAATAGGTTCATGCTCACAGACTCTTGAGGTCGAATACTTTGATACAATATAAATTTGTTATAAATATGTGCACATTCCCACGGTGCTCGGTCAGCTACAAGTAACACTGACACAACCTGTATAGTGTAGCTGCTGCCGGTGCCTTGTTTTCAATCTCCTGTATGCCGACTGTTTACTGGAAATTGTTGTTAGAAATGTTTTAATATTTGTGACGTACT